>JAECUM010009875.1:0-82203 GCA_016617855.1 Megalonaias nervosa
TATATATATATATATATATATATATCTTAGACAACAATTGCTGGTACCTTTGAATGTACTTCCTTGAACGAGGTGCCCTTATGTGCTGAAATGGTTAAACATAGAAAGCATTCCATTATTAAGAAAGAATTCCTATTGTTTTATGGGACATTCCATGTGTCCTTGGGCATGGACAAACGTTAAATAAAATAATGATAAAACTGTATTTTTCTCTATGATGAACTATATAGGAAGCACCTATTTGCATCTAAACTCATGTATCTTCTAAAATAGAACACATACAGAGGACGATACATTATAGCGTGTAATTCATGAAATGTGATATTTAAACTTATAATATTCCTGCGTAATGTTTTTCCCCTTGGAACAACCTTCAAAATGCTTTGAGAACAAATCACTATTGATTAGACTGCTGTGGTACAACACGTAGCCATCATCATTAATTACTCAATACTGTCCTTATGGTACAACACGTAGCCATCATCATTAATTACTCAGTATGTTTTTATGGTACAACAACCAGCTAACATCATTAAATACTCAATACTGACCCTATGGTACAACACTTAGCCACCATCGTTACGGTACAACACGTAGATAACATCATTAAAGAATCAATACTGTCTTTATGGTACAACACGTAGCCACCGTCATTAAATACTCAATACCGATCTTATGACACAACACGTAGCCAATATCTTTATGGTACAACACGTAGCTAAAATCATTAAATAAATGTTCAATACTGTCTTTGTGGTTTTGTAAACTGTTTTAGTGACATTACGATTCATCTTGCGAGAGAGGGTGTCAGTGAGCAATCAATGGATAATTTTAATCCGCTAATGGTTAACAGCAAAAATTTTTTTTTCTCCGTACTCGATAACCGTGCGGTCCAACTCGAGCTCATTACGAACAAAACATCTGGCATACAAATGACAATGACGATGTTAAAAGCGCAATAATATGAAACTAACTTAAGGATTCAGAGATAAGAGCAAATGACCATTTAGAGGAGAAGGGATTCTTATGGAAAACGCCATGTTGTTAATTTGGTTCGAGCTTAAAGTAGAGAACGAAAATGTTTCTTGAAACTCATCAATGACATTTTTATTATAGGTCAATTGGAACTCTAACTGATAAAATTCCAATTTGATATATTGTCAAGCTATTTCGTTTATCGTACGTTTAATATCTTGAAAATCTTTGATAATTTCTAAATTAAAGATGGATTCACGGCTAAAATACATTCCTGATTTGTAATGTATGATTAATGATATTCATATAAATGGGTTCAAGTTGCAGTCGGAACTTGCCATCTTAGAACGATTTGCTTAGGTATCTTATCGAGGAACTTTGTCCCTCAGAAACGACTTGCTCTTCTCTTGGCGCATAAATATATGTGCTAGAACTGGAGCAGTTATATACACGTATAACAATTCTCGTAGCTTAAAATTTATATACATTATACTGAATGGCAAAAAAGTCCATGCATAAGATAAATTATACTGCAAGGATTAACATTTAAATATTAGTAAAAAGTGAGCTATGCTGGTGAGTGTGAACCAGTTGCCAATCTCATTGGATCTTTAACAGCCAATTATGAATCTTAATAGTTAATCTTACAAATAGTTATACTTTACTCTAGCATTAGCGGTCGCTCGGTGGTTAACGTGCATGACTTACGACTGAAAGGATGCGGGTTCGAATCCTACCACCAAACTAGGCTACGTCCGCTAACGTAGTTTGTCCTTGGGCAGGGCACTTTACTTCAATTTCCTCAGCACTAAATAACCTACCTGTGTTGATGTGCTGTAAGCACAAAAGCAAACGTCTCAATGATTTTTGTATAAGTAAGTAGCAACCACTACGAGACATTTTCTACGTCATGAGCACGTAAGTATTTACCTGTCTCTGTATGAACTGTGTAATTCACTATGAGTGGTAAACGTTAACACCCTTATTGTCGTTTATTTAGTTTAATGAAAAGCTCTGTCTCAGTAAACTTGCCACATTTTAGATGCAAGTAATGCAAAATATCAATAGAATGAATATATAGAACTGATCATTCATTACTCAACATAATTGATGGTATAGGCATAGGCTCTTGACATCTATATGTAGATTGCAAATTTCTCACCCCACATTTAATCAGAACAAATGCATTACTGTGCATTCTTTGAAACTTTATTGAATATGTGTATCATTGAGTTGTAAAAGCAAGTGTATCCAATCCAAATTAATATCCTCTGTTCATTTGTAACATGGCTTTGTCAATTCACTGTTTTTGAGAGAAAATGTATTTAGTTCTTTAAAACTTTAGTAGAAACGTTAGAACGAAATCTATCTAGAACATAACAGACACGCTATACATGTAAGATATACATTTTATTGACTTGTATTACCATTATAATATCGATGTCATTTAATGCTATATTGAAAATTACCCGAAGGGTTGATTCTTTTCTATAGATCTCATTGGTATAAGAGGAAGTTAGCGAAGGAAGTACATATGGAAAACTGGTTAAATTCATATCGTTTAGTCTTATATACCATGAAGATCTTTGATCGTATCTTATCTACTTATTTTTACTGTGAAAATTTCAACTATATATTCGAAATACTGAGTAATTTGTGTTTGGATTTAATCATCACAAATGCATGGTTTTATACCATTGACATTCCGACTAGAGTAATATTTGTTCAAGATAGCCTCTGACATTCAGAATATCACAAAACTGTGTACTAGCTATTCAACATAGCCTCTGACATTCTGACTATTGTAAAACAATCAAATCTTTTATAACACACTTTCCAACAATCTTAGTGGAATAATAGTTCGCGATAAAAGAAGTTAAATACAATTTCTTTTTGAACAATATTGGAAAAGAAATGTTTGTTTACCTTTAATTTTACTAGATTATCACATCTGAATCTTCAATATTAAATTTTCTAACATCCTTTGTTGCCACACTTATGGCAACTTAGACAATAGTTTCGATGAACCAGAACTGCACAAGATATAGATTTTGAAAATATTCAAAACTGCATTTCTATGAAACAACCGATCTTTAATGTTCGTTTTATACTTTTATTTTGAAGCGAAACGCCCTTTTAAATTGCAGTTTATATTTGTGGAGTCAGTTTCTAGTCTCGCCATGACCACGTAAGCATAAATACCCGTGTTGAGAGAGATGAAAATGAAACTATCACACATGTATAAGATTGCAAAAAAAAAACTACTATAGGCGTATTGTGATAGCATTAAAAGATTTTATTCACCAAATGTAAACAAATAATGACACCCACAAGTGATGAGATATGTTTGATTTTATTACAATGAATGCATGTTTTTCTGGCTTTTACGGGGAACATTATTCTATAATTTCTCATAAAATAATTATTTCGGCATTTATTAAATTACCTGTGCAAAATATCCCTGGAGTCTACACATTTTTTCAAATGCTTAAATATGGAAACTGCACACAAGTCCCTATGAAACGCTCACTACTGTTACTTTATTAATGCACTAGGTACATAGAATCTCGTTGCAACCAGAAACTATGTAAAAGGAAACTGAATAATTAACGCTTAATTTGCATTACATGGTTGTTAAGTCTTGTTGGAATTACAAATGTGAGAAACATATTTAGTTCAGCATATCATAAATAGCCTGAAAATTACGAAAGTTGAGGTATTACATATACACATTACCAGCAGAACACTAATCGAATGTATGGAAAAAAGGGTAATACACAATGTTATTGAGCTGAAGCTTAGTTTATATGATGAATATCAAAATCTTAGTCAATTGGAGTTGAATAGAACCAGTAAACGGACGGGAAAGATATTGTTTGTGGTGAAGGAGGTATGTCCAATCACTGCGAAGATTATTTTGCGATATATACTGGTAACTCTTCATATGTATCTATGTTATACTACGAGATGTATGGTATATTATACATACAAGGAACTGACCATTTACATTTGTACTGAATGCAATCAATAACGTCAAAAATACTCTGAAGAATAAGAAGTATGGACCATTTATTGACTATACTAAACTTTGTGTATTCAAAACTACAAAATTCTTAATTAATCAGCTAACTGCAGAAAAGAAAATAATTCAAATTTTATGTTTAATTCTAACTGACAACGTCCCTTTCTTCTTTTATACAGCTGTAAATTTCAAGTTTGAAATCAAACAGTCATGCGCCAGACAGTGCATTTCTGCCAATTTTGTCTCAATGTATTATAGTTGTTTCATATTAGTCAAATATACTCTGTGAATAAAGAAAAATAATCCATATTAGGCAACTGTACCCCAGGAATAAAGATAAGTATTTCATATCAGTCCCATATACTCCATGGATAAAGATATGTAATTCAATCATATTAGTCCACTATTCCCATGCATAAAGATAAGTAATTCATATTAGTCCACTATACCCATGGACAAAGATAAGTATTTCATATGAGTCTATCATACCCATGGACAAAGATAGGTACTTTATAATAGTCCATTATACCCATGGACAAAGACAAGTATTCATATGAGTCCATCATACCCATGGACAAAGATAAGTATTTCATATGAGTCTATCATACCCATGGACAAAGATAGGTACTTTATAATAGTCCATTATACCCATGGACAAAGACAAGTATTTCATATGAGTCCATCATACCCATGGACAAAGATAAGTATTTCATATGAGTCTATCATACCCATGGACAAAGATAAGTATTTCATATGAGTCCATCATACCCATGGACAATGATAAGTACTTCTTAATAGTCCACCATATCCATGAACAAAGGTAAGTATTTCATATTAGTCCATCATACCCATGGAAAAAGATAAGTACTTCATAATAGTCCGCCATACAGATGGACAAAGATAAGTATTTCATATGAGTCCATCATACCCATGAGCAACGATTAGTACTTCATAATAGTCCATCATATCCATGGACAATTCATTCGTTGTTGTAGGGTTTAACGCCATTTTCAGCACAAGATAGGATATACATGGCGGCCAGTATAACTGGTGGAGGAAGAACCCTGGAAAACCTGGGAAGATCCAGATAATACATCATGCTAGTCCTATATACCCGTGGATAAAAATAAGTGCTATATTTTAGTCCACTATATCCCGTCAATAAAGATAAGAACTTCATATTAGCCCACTATATCCCATGGATAAAGATAGGTAATTCATATCAGTCCACGATACCAATAGATAAAGATAAATACTTCAGAGGAGTATATACCTCATGGCTAAAGATATCCCGTGAATAAACATGAGTGAAGGTTGTTATATTATGTCAATTGTGTCACTTATATTGAACCCAACTCTTCATATCTAAAACACTCTCTCATCCCCATGACGGGAATTTCCCTTTTCTCCTTCTTTCGAAACTTTTCTTCCACATGGAAATAAAATCAACGATACCAATGAGACAAAAAAAACCCCCAATGTTTTTTATGTTCAGTAGAAGAACGCAAGTATTTATATTCAAAGATTATCGGAAACTAATTTTTGATAATAGTACAGCCATGAAAATAGTTTTAACTGACATTAAACATCTTTAGCCTGAAAAATAGATTGTTGTTCACATTGTGTCCATTCATACTTTTGGGTACATATACTGTACCAGGAAGGTCCGCAATATATTAGTTTGGTAAATACAATTTAAATTAAGACTTGAAATAGTATGCGATTATTCTTTTGCATTCGTGCCATACAAAATAACGTCAAATGTAACCTTTATTTTGTTGTACATTAAAGTAGCAGTCAGTTTTTTTGGCTGTAGTTTTGGATGCGCCATTGAAAACTTAACCATATATACTTCCTGAAATCTAAACACAGTCCCGTTAATATTTTAAGTTTAGACTTACCTTTATGTCACAATCTCTTCACCAATTGAACATGAGCGTGTGTCTTTTGATCTCCAGAAGGACTTTACAGGCTTTCTTGTGGTGCAAAGCGTCCTGGAAATTAAATCATATTTTCACTCTAAATTGTTACATACTAGGATTTTATTTTTTCTTATTATGAATCATATAAAGTCATAATTAACATCTATCCTAGCGCACAGTTGCATGTACGAATATAATCGAATGATTTCTAAAGTCCAGTCCCTTAAAGCATAAAAGTTTCACTGCATGCTTAGAATACTAAATACTTGCAAAGGACACATTTTAACACAAAGCACTCTTGATTACACATTTGTCTACTATCCAAGTTGTTGAAACACGAAAGCAGAGAAAGTTAATATCATCCGTCATTTATGTGATTTGAATATTTCAAAACGTTGCCATTCATCAGACGAGAGAATAAGAGAACTGCGAATCACACAACTGAGAACTACTCTCTTACGTGCATTTTAAATGAACACGCATCGATTATTAGTGCAGCTTCATTGTATGGCAATGAAGAATTCCCCTCATAAACATAATATCAGGCAAATATATGGCAAATGCAAATAAAGTACACTGCCTTCTGCTGCAATAGACCAAATACCAAGTCCATTGGATATTGGCGCTCAGGGTAACCTTTGCTGATCTCCATGATCGCCAGTCACAATGTTTTAAATTTGCAAATAAGAGTGCAATTTATAAGAAATCTATATTTGCTGTATTAATACATATTTTCGTTAACCCTTCAATCCATGAAAACAAGCCCACACAGGACGTGTTTTGCAAAAAGCTTGCGACAAGGGATTCTGCTGTGGAAAGATATCATTTCATTAGTAGATGTATGTAGAAAGCTATTTGTATTTTAGGACTGATATGTGCACATTCGCGGCATACAGATCAAAACACAGCCAACAGACGTTTAGAATAGTATACATTATACAAAATTAATACCATTCTGGTTGTCATCAGTTTACTTATTCAGTGGTAAGTCCAATATAATAAAATGGATATGAGAGTATGAGGTAAAGTAAATCACATTCGAATTTGATAACAAAGTCAAGAGAATAAATGAAAATAAGACGTCGGGTATACATATCTAATAGACAGATATGATTACACTGAGATTGTTTAGTATTGCAGCATATTATTGGATGCCATTTAAGAACTAGAGATTTGAATTCATCGTAGAGATTAGATTATCTGAATCAAGAATCTGAGGCGTAGTTCAAGTTGAGCAAGGTATAAAAACGATAACTGTTAACTCTTTGACATTGACGCAAGAACAAAGACTAATAGATTTGGTAAAGAAGGTGCAGATATTATTCTAAACATGAACTATGTATGAAAATATTATTGTAGCTTAAAACCCATCCAAACCATCACAATTATCCCACATGCTCTATGAATAAGCTTTGTATTTAATGAAAACCCTTCATTGATGCAACATATGTCGAATGTATAGGTCCACTGCACTTGAAAATACTTGAAATTCTGTCCCTCTGCTTCTGAATCAAAGGAGAGAGAGAGAGAGAGAGGCGGACAAATCAGACTGCAAGTTTGAGATTACATTCTGCAGTTACGTGCTCCATTTTATATTCATATAAATTAACTCGAATTCCTTTATATTAATCTAAATTAAGTTAAATTTCTTTAATATCATTTGCAAAATTTTAAACATTTTTGAACTATGTAATATTTGACATTATTACATGGCAAATTAAAATATAAATTTAACCCAGTACGTCGTGGCTTTAATTTCTCTAAACAGTCTTTAAACTTTCACTGAAGTTGATGAAATTAAAATCGCTTTGTTGACTGCTAAACGGAATATATGACGGCATTCAGAATCAGAATAATCCTTATTTAGAACAAAACAGTTTAACTTGCACATCCATTTACAATGGAGATGGTCCACTAAAACTGATATACAATCGCTATCCATTAATAGGTTAAAGGTTAAAGATGGAATTTATTTTGCCTTTTACTAAAAACATCATATTTTCATACTTTGATGTAAGACATCTGACAAATCCATGAATTTGGCGATTAAGTTAAACTTGTATAGGATGCATCTATCCTACATGCAGGTGTGTGTGTTTGTATGTGTGTACGTGTGTTTTGTTTATGTACACACACTTGCACACACATAGCTAGCTAGATGGATAGATAGCTAGATAAATAGATAGATACAAACTATAACCTTATCTGCCATTAGTAATTTTGTTATTGACAATAATAGTTAGAGAACAAACATTTGAATGGATTCAAGTTTGCTAACTATGGAGAAGTTTGTGACAAGGGAAGTGTGGAGAGACATTAGCCTGAGAAAGGTCCTGGGCGAAATATTGTCTGCATTTCTTTCATAGTAAGAACCTCTTTCATAACCAAATTAAAACGTGGCGACATTTTTTAATTTTAATGTATTGACATAGAGAACCAAATATAGTCACCTCATCTTACGGTGCACAAATGAGCAAAGTCGAAGTTGAAACTAATATTTTCAGTAAATACGACTGTGTAATCATGTTGTAGGAAATTCAGTTTTAATTTTTCCAACATTCCAGCTCTGTTGCTTAATGCAACTTTCCTGGCACCCTACTGGAGAATGTTTTTCGAGAGTCAAGCAAGGAGTGATAGAGTTTGCAAGGCACATATCAACGTCATCACGTGAATCGGGCGATACAGCATAGGCAATGAAAGGGTTTTGATCAAGTTAATTGAATGTGAGAGAAAGCATGCTAGTAACATAACATTATGAACAACACTTATATGAAATACTTCGTGATGTCATTGAAAGTACCAGATTCTCATCCAATCTGCCAAAAATCCGAGTTTTAACTTCGATATTGGCTCAAGACATACACAATACAACACAATAATAACCTGATCTGACTAGATGATCCAAAACAAGGAATAAACAAATCAATCACTGTTATAGCAACATTAAAATTTTGCTGGAGTACTATGCATTCAATTTAACCCTATCCGCCTCGACTCTTATCGCAAAAAAATCTTTAATAAATATCGCTAACCACACAAATATAATCTCTGTTTGCGAAACCAATTATGACAAAAAGCAGCCTGGGTTTAAGTAGTTACTTTATCGCACGCCCTTGCTGGTGGTTGTTACAGAATGTAAAGGGTCAGTTAATACAGCTGTCATAACCTGTTGAATTAATCAAGTATGCGAGTTGAAGGTGATTGTGACAGAAGCTGTCTTAGCTATTTAAAGGCCTTTTACAAGCCTTGACAACCTGGTACTGTGGATGTTTCCAATGCAAAAAAAAAACAACTCACCTCATAACGGTCGCTCTCTCGTAAGTACATAATAGCTGTAGACCGGAACCTCTGTTATGGCAAATGGTAAAATAACAGGAAGTCAATGATGTGTCTAAGATATACTGGGCACCTAGTATTGTCGGACTGAGAATCCATTAACACTTTATGCAACATACCGACATATTGTGCGCCACACAATGATTAGTAAAGATGTTATGTTAGCAATTTTATTTGGCATATTCGCAATATAGTTCTCATTTGGGAAATTATATGATGACATATTCCTTATAGTCCAGACATATTCGAGTCTGGAAATGATGTAATATTTAAAAACTAAGTATCCTAACAGAGTTAGCATTGGGAGTTATGAAATCGTGGAACAATTTGTAATAAGACATCCATGGCATTTTGAAAAGTATGGCTAGGCCATTGTAATAAGAATAACTGTTCAAAGGAATATTTTGTATATATATATATATATATATATATATATATATATATAGTATATATATATATATATATATATATATATATATATATATATATATATATATATATATATATATATAAAGCTTTATGTATGATAGATCAAACGTAAGATGAATAAATCCTCTAAATAACCATTATTTTTGTTAAGCTATTCTGTAATTTTTCAGCCTAATACTACATGATATATCTGACTAAATACTGGATGTAAAGACTAAATAGATAGTTCAGTGAGTAATCTACATACTATTAAAGCTAAGTGTAACAGTAGCTATTACAAAATTATAGATTTATTATTTCATTTTTAACTACACTCCCCTCACCACAACTATCCTAAATATTTACCCATTTCCACACCTTTTATCTAAGGAATGAATTACTAACAGTAAATGATTCTTTAAAATGTATTCTGTCCAATGTAATAAATGCTAAATATATTTCTCAGGAAATCAAAACCAGCTGAAGACAAGAAAATGTTATTGCCATTTGTTGAGACTTCGGATTGTTTATGTACGATGATGACAGGTGGAATAAATGTTTGCTAATAGCTGGTGCGTCTAATGGATAAAAGAAACACTTGATGTGTTGCTGAAGAATAGCTAATTTCAGTCAGACCGTGGAATAGTAATATCTTATCTTCTCTCTGTAATAAATTGAATATATCTTCTAAAACGATTTATGCAGGATTCATCGCGACCTTTATTATGTATAAATTATTACGTCCAATAGTCTTCTTCTTTGTGAGAGACAGAGCTTATTTGTCTTCCGTCACTCATTCAGATGATTGTTTTTACATATGAAAAATGTATTCGATGCTTTTGTGCTTGAGGTACACCACTTTAAATTCAAAGTACAAGCACAAAATCCAGAAATTTAAGGGTTTTTTTTTTTTAACGCTAATGTGAGGTAATTTTTCTCAGCAAAACAAGAGACACAGACTTCCTCAAAAAAGAATATTAACTATCCACAGATATATCGAGATCTAAATAAAACATAATAAATTGTATAGCGTAAGACATTGCTGAATATATAGTGTTGTGCATGAACCGCATTTAGCCTTGAAACTATTATTTTTTTCCGCCTATGTAATGCGACATGATTTGGGAACTGAAAATCTTGTGTTCTTTACGTAAGGTTGGAACTGGGAGGCAACGTTTTCAGGCAATTCGGTTTCCAGACAAGAAAACTTCCTCTACTGAACATATTGCAAGGCAGACGTGTAGCAAATGTTTACCATTAAACATAAACTCTACCCCAGGCAGCAGCTGGTTGATTGATAATCTCGTTTCCACAACTGTGTACATAGCAACATATATTACATTTGAAAAAGCACAGAAAGTTCTTTGATAAAGATGAATTTGGGGTAAAGAGATTAGTACCGTTTAGTATGGCAATTCATGATTTAATGATATGATGTCACGAAAATGTGACCTTTACACAGTTTTAATAACTGGTTATTGTACTCATCGAAAAGCCCGATCTAGACTGCCAACTAGATATCGTAAGGAAAAAAATCTGTGTTAGTTATCAGATGTGTTCCAACACCTGGAATCAAAACAATCTTAAAAGACAAAATGTGTTTTCGTTAAAAAGAAGTCACTAGTGGACGTCTCAGATGTAAATAATTTTTTTTCTCTCCAAAAACTGGTCGCATGTTTTCTACTTGAAAGTGGCGGGCACATTTATGGCTTGTCCACTAGCAGGGAAATATTTGTAGAACTAATAGAGATTTAACCAATGTATTAAATAGAGATTTAACCAATGTATTAAATGACTAAAGGAAGTATAACATTACTACCAATTCCAATAATAAGGTAACTCTCTCTTTGCAACCCTATTTAGCAATGACCTGTCTCTAGCAGACGGTCTTTTTTCTATAATACGTGTTTAAATGAAGTGACAATTATAGTCTGTATACATTTCTGACTGTTACGGAGTATACGTATGATAATGCATGAATCTGGTTCCAAAGAGTGGCTTATACCTATACATTTTACCAAACCAATGATTCTT
Source organism: Megalonaias nervosa (assembly GCA_016617855.1). Taxonomy (NCBI): domain Eukaryota; kingdom Metazoa; phylum Mollusca; class Bivalvia; order Unionida; family Unionidae; genus Megalonaias; species Megalonaias nervosa. Next base: position 11,698 of record JAECUM010009875.1, read on the forward strand.
TATTTTTAAATCACACACACACACACACACACACACACACACACACACACACACACACATATATATATATACAGGTATCAGTTAGAGACAGCCTGGAACGGTTCGATATTTATTTGCGTAAATAACTACGAATTATTGCGCATAATGTAGCTTCTGTTCAGATAAAAAAATATTTGAAAATAAGGCTATTACTTATGAATTTATAAGCCGCCAGTAATTTTCGTGAGATATCTACTTTTTCGCGTTTAACTTTACTATAGGGACAAAGCATAAACAATATACGCGCAAAGCACTAACTTGTGGTACATTTTAATGTGAATATATTATGCATATTTGCAGCATGTTATTTTTCAGTTTTTAGAATTGTTCATAAAGCCTAATATTGGAATGAGATGGTCAAAAGATGACTTGCTGTTGATTCTTTATTTCACAAAGTGATGAAACATCATTTACATTCTATGAAGAAATATGATGTTTAAAATGCATGCATGAGTTCTCTGCTATATAACAAAATAAAAAGAAATTAGTCGAAAACATTCATACATTCTGGCCATTTTACCTTCCCGTACCACGCTAATGACATGGATGGCTGAAAGTCTGAACATCGACCCATTTCGTATAAGATTGAGAGACCAAATGGAATTGTCACGCAGTCATCATCCCCAATTAGTTCACGACTGCTGCTTAGAAGCACGAGTCACTAAAGTAATAGTGTCTGACATCCAACAAAACATATCATCTGGAAAGAAGTGAAAAGTTCCTGGCAGTGACGCACTTTCATGTGTCACAAGTATGGACCAAGTGAGGACTTGACCAGTGAATCAGACAAATGATCTGGTATAAAAGAATCATTATTTAGAGCAAAAAAGAAACAAGAAACTCCGACATATTTAAAGCCTCAATGCCTCCGTTACGTGCTAAAAGTATATATCAAATCACCGGAATAATACTAAATCATAAAAGATATTGGTCCTAAACATCGTTGGGTGCCATTAAAAAACCTAGATAATATCAACGCTTCCTCGTATTATGAACCATGTAATTTCTCCCTCAAACTAAGAAACCCGGTAATTTTTCACATAAATACGGAATAATCTGATGATTATCGACCACATCCGTGGGTCGAAAACTGGAACATAAGAGTTGATGATGTCACCCTAGTAAACTTAAGAAACCAACACTATGTGGGATACGGGAGATGATCCTTATGTGATACGCTATCGTTATTTAGCGTCTGATATGATACAGTATATTTATGCAAAGGCATACAAGCTCGTGTCGTATGCTTAACAATTAATATGGAAATCTGCAACAGCCGGATTTGTCTTGAATCCAAGTATTACAACTCTATGGTCTTAAAATATATGAAATCATCCAAGTCTCCAATGCCAAGAATGTTATTTTTGAGCACCTAAAATACAAAGTGAAAAATATAAAAAGAACGTATAGTATTACGAATTAAATTCCAAATATTCCTAGAATTTCTAATACAAGTCCCAATGATTAAATGCTTATTCAGAAAAATGAGCTTTGTATTCGTTGTTTATAGAATTAAAAAAATCAATGATTCAGGTCAGGTAGAAAATGAACTTGATTTTGAACAAATTTAAGACCAAAATACAATTATCCATTGCATATAATGAAATAAAAAGAAATAAAAAAATTAACTAACAAACAATGCAAATTATATATATATATATATATATATATATGTATATATAGGGTATATATATATATATATATATATATATATATATATATATATATATATATATATATATATATATATATATATATATATATATATATATATATATATATATATATATATATATATATAACACTTCTCCCTTCATAACAAAAAGGAAAGATTTATGCAATAAAGTTTCTTTTTATTTATTAGTGAAATGTAAATGTGATAAAAATTTACATAAGACGAAATCTTATGAATGATACAAAGTATACATGAAACAATATTAATATGCTCGTGAAAATGCACCTGCCATTAGAATGTCTTTTCCCTAGACGTGCCTAATGTCAATATTGTATTCCTGCAAACTCCTTAATAATCTCTGTTGTTTGTTTTTCGTCTTGCTAATTAAAGTAAATACAATAATCGGAGAAGGAACTAAACTAAAATATACTTCGTGGTGTTGCAAAGCCAAACACTCCTCGATTGCGGAATAATTTCTTTGGAGTTCAAAGGTTGTCTAGACCATTTTTGTCTTCTTGAATGAATGCTGCATCAACTCCAACATCACTTGCATCAACAGACATTTTAAGTGATTGACTGAAATTTGGAGTTGAAAGAACTGATGTACTCTTAGGTATGGTCTTTGATTTATCAAAAGCCTTCTTACATTTTTGAGACCAATAAAAATCATTTTTTCTTACTCAATATATTTTTCATGGCTTCAGCAACTATGGAAAAATTGGAACACAATTTTCGATAATATGCAGCCATACACAAAAATCGCAACAGCTAATTTTACTGTGAGGGACAAGGAATACAAGATAGCCTTGATATGTAGTGGGGTTTATTTTTTTTGGGGGGAGGGAGGGGTAAAACTAATTTTAATTATGAAATACTTACCTGTCGCCATTGCTTATCTAATGGATTTTCATGCCACAAATATACCCTGCGTATGATGTGAATACATCCTGCCAGAGTGGAGAAAAAGTCAGTATGACCCTTTGACCTTTTGCACACCACTCTGTCGAAAGGTCATGCGCACTAGATAGATGCACCTGTATGTCATCTTTTCACAGACGACAATTACGCAATATATCAGCGGGGTGGGAGGAGGGTATTTGGCGATAGCGATAGGTAAGTATTGCATAATTAAAATTAGTTTTAGTCCCCAAAAACCTACATTATAATAGCAGCAATTACTTATCCTGTTGCTATTTTCTTAGCTGAATTTGTCCGTAAGGTGGGTAGGGTGATGTCAAACTGAACAAAAGCAGAGAAATTAAATGTACTCACCGTAGAGGGAGAGGTCCACCTCTATAGAATGTTCGTGTCTCTCTGAGTAACACGCTGTGCAGTAGCAATGGGACCCAGAGGAAAAAAAATGCCTACGCTCTGCTGTGGTAATGATCGGAGGTAAAAGGAGGAAAAGGTATTATGGGAGTGCCAAAAAGCTGCTTTCATAATACCCTCTAGAGTGAGGAATGATTAAAGTAGGCCCATGAGGTAGCAACGGCTCGAACCTCGTGGGCTTTAAGTTTCATAAAGGTGAGGTCTCGATCGGTGAGAGACTCGTAGGCTCGTTTGATTGTCATGACAATCCACCGGGAGATAGTGGCAGCTAAAATGTCTACGGAGACCTTAATAGGGAGAAAGAGACATTTCCTACCTTTTCTTTTTGCTCTGGAGACATTAAGATAGAAGCGAAGAGAAAGCACGGTACATACAAATCTATCTTGATCATCCCCTGCGCATATTTTACTGAGACTTGAAATCTCTATGGGTAAAGGGGCTACTGAAGGTAACTGACGTTTTGCAAGATAAGCAGATTGGCTGAGATGGGACAAGGAGTCGTATTTCCCATTAAATCTAAGACAGCCAGATCAATGGACAAGGCATGATTTTCACTTCTTAGTCTCGTCGTGGCAAGGGTGAGAAGGAACACAGTTTTGAGTGTGAGATCCCAAAAGGAAGCTTCACTCAGTGGTTCATAAGGTGCTTTGGTTAATGACCAAATAACACCGGAAAGATTCCATCTGGGCAAAAGAGAGCGAGCGATAGGTCTCTGAAACCCAAAAAGATGGCAGCTCAATAGCCTTGGATAGTGGATACAGTACGTATTTTGGTCTCAAAGAGGAACAAAGGGAAATCGGCAATGGAAGTTACAGAAGGATGGATAGGATCAACGTGTTTCCTACTGTACCAATCACAGAAGATTCTGCACCTAGCATTATAAACTTTGGATTTAGAAGCTCTCCTGGCTTAAATGATGCAACTGGTGACTTTGTCCGAAAACTTGTTCTGGCGAAGAGATTGTTTGAGACGAGCCAAGCGTTAAGGTGGAGAATGTCTGGGCTGTTGTGGAGAAGGACTCTCCGGTGTTGTGGTAGGAGATCGCTCCTGTGTGGTAGAGACCTGGGTCAATGTATTAAGAGGTCTAAGAGATCGTTGGACCATGGTCGTTGGGGCCATAATTTGGCAATGAAAATGATCCGAGCAGAGAAAGTTCGGACTCTTTGCAGAACTTGTTGTAGCAGTCGGAAAGGTGGGAAGGCATATGCAAATGGGCGATCCCACTGGAAGCTGAATGCATCGACTTCCCATGCTTTCTGATCCGGGACCGGAGACACGTAAAAGGGAAGTCAGGTCTTGATCTTGATCGCAAACAGGTCCACTAGAGGTCTTCCCCAGAGGGAAAACAGGGACTCTGTTACTGAATGACGAGGAGACCATTCTGTGAGGATGGCTCGGTCTGTTCTGGACAGGCTATCCGCTAATACGTTCATCTTGCAAGGATTATGGTGAACTCGGATTGTGACATTCTCTAAGGCTGCCCAGAGGAAAAGTTTCCAGACCTCCACGTAAAGAGAAGGGACATGTGTGCCTCCTTCACGTCGTAGGTAGACTACGACAGACGTGTTGTCTGAGGAGACCATGACAAATCGGCCCCTTATTAGGTCCATGCACCCTTGCAATGATAGTAATACTACTTTCATTTCTAGGTTACTGATGTGGAGAGACAATTCGATCTGAGTCCAGGAACCGTGGAGAATTATACCCTCCGGCTCTAAATGGACTCCTCAGCCTGAATCTGACACATCTGCAAACAGATAGGATTGGGGATCGGGTGCGTGCATGGGAACCCCCATAAGTAATCTGTCTCGATTCATCCACCAAAGCAAATGGTGGTGGAAGTCTGGTCCCTGACGGATCGGGGTTGATAGAGAATCTCTGTTAGGTTTCCACCTAGCCAGAAGGAGGAACTGTAGAGGACCCACGTCAAGACGTCCTAAAGGAACCAATTCGGCAGAGGCGTTCGAGGTTCCCAGTAGGGAAAGATAATGCGAGCTGAAAAAACGGTTTGCGCTCGTAGAGTCTCTAGGAGAACCCGGATTCGATCTACCTAATCCATGGGAATACGAAGAAAGTTTTGGTTCCTGAGGAAGTTCATTCCCACGTAAACAAAGTCCTGTGATGGAACGAGTTCCGATTTCTCGAGGTTGGGTACGAGACCCAATTGAGTTATGGTGGACAAAGAGCGAAACACATCCTGATGAAAGGATTGAATATGGACATGGTGAATCAGCCAGTCGTCGAAATACTGGAGAATCGATGTATTCGAAGTTAGGCCACTACTACGCCCATAACCCGTGTGAAGACTCTGGGTGTGGAAAAGATACCAAACGGCAGAACCCAAAATTGAAAAACTTCCTGGTCTTGGCAAAAATGAAGATATTTGTGGTACGGCGCAAAATCGGGACGTATAAATAGGCATCCTGAAGGTCGATGAAGACTGCCCAATCGGACAGACGAAGAGCGTTCCGGATTGAGAATGTTGTCTCCATATTGAAGGCTTTCTCCGACAGAGACTGGTTGAGCGGGGCGAGATCGACCATGATTCGAAATTACCCACTTTTCTTGGTGACCAGGAAGATTTGGTGACCAGGAAGGCAGGAGACTGATCGTTTAAAATCCTCTCGACTGCCCCATTCTGCAAAAGGATGTGCACCTCTTCCCTTAATTCCACCAAGATTGGACTGGGGAATGAAAATGGGGGTCCTTGATAGTGGGGGTTGTTCCTTAAACTGGAGTTGATAACCCTCGTTTGCAATGGAGAGGACCCAACCATCGTCCATGATGCTTGACCAAACCTCTGAGAAAAGGCGTAGGTGAGCACCTACTGGAACGTTTGGGAAGGGGATGCACGGCAGGACAGGGGGGTAGGAAAGGAAGGTGGGTTAGAAAACTTCCCCTTGGATCTGTGGAGACTTGGGAGGCGTGGACCTGATGAGGGAGGAGGTGGTATAGCAGGAATTTGTGGATTGGACTGGGGTTGTGCCTGCTAGAAAAATTTGGCAGATAGTCCCTGAGGACGATTTGTCCGACCTCGTTTTCTAGTCGACTGCGATTGACCAGTGGAGGTAAAAGATCGATGTTGGTGATCGAGTAAGTCTTGAGAAGCCACGATAGGAATGAGGCCCCCAAAGAGTATCTCGGCTTCTAGAGGAGCAGCCCTTAGAAGGTTATTATTGTGGTTAAGCCAGTCCTTCGACGAGACCAATGCAGTATCGTGGCGGATGTGCAGAAATTTCGTCGGTAATGCCATAGAAACAGATAACGCATGCTTGGATGTTTTGACCACAGCCTGCAGCATACGTTGTAATGCGGCTGGATTCAGGGAGACCTCTCTCAGCATGCTAAAGGAAGTAGCTGCGAAAAGGTCGGCATGCGAGGCTATAGTTACAAGTAACCTGGTTTTTTGTTCCATGGCATCAATTGTTTTGATGGGAAGGCATACCCAGGATCCCGACAAAATACCCAGGAAGCGGTTTAGTCGGCGTCTTCGGGGAATGTACCCGGTAGCTTGAAGAAGAGATAATGGGTCTCAACGTAGAAGGAGGAACAGACCAACCTCTACGTTGTCGAGTAATAGGTTGGCCTTGTGAAAACCTCTCTGATATTTCCTCAATCGTAGATGAATGTGCGAGAAGTTAGAGGTCTGGTTGAAGTGTTACGCAGGAGATCTTTTCAATACTGGAAAGGATCTTTCTGGACTGTATGCCAGATAGGTTGGGGCACAAGTCGCGGGGTAACAAACGGTAAACATCTTTTACCGCCTTATCAAAGGACCAGACCTCCTCTTCTTCCTTATCCACCTGAGATGATGGAGCGAGCATGAGAGAAGGTGTCATTACCACAGCATCTGTCTCAAACTCCTTAGAGATAACGAGGATGGAGAAAGCATCGTCAGCCTCATAGTCTAGGAGGCGGAGAGTGGCTTGGCATCATAATGTTTCTTGATGGAGGGGGCATAGGAGTACTATGTGTCGCAGTTCCTGGTTGACCAGGAGGTACGGAGGGGAGACGAGAACGTCTATATACCCTAGATTATGTAACACCTGTAGCCTTCCGAAAGGAAACCACTTGTGAGGTGATGATGGGACACGGCCCCAGCATCACTTTGATTGGTATGGCAAGGTCCAGTAGTCCATGGGGGCATAATGGACCAAGGTCCCTGAGGTTGAAGGCCCCACATCCCATAACGGTTCATTGATACAATCGGGTAGTGGCGAAACCGAAACGGACCTCACCCCAGCCTCAATCCTGTGTATGGATTGTAAATCCTGCACAGAGTGGGATGGTGGAGGAGGGAGAGTAGGAAGCTTGGTCCTGGCCCTGTCTCCGCACCGTGAGGTCGATGAGTGATAGATGGAGAAGACCTCATCTTCACTTTGTGCATCATGAGTGCGATGTGTTGTCTCCCGAACGGAAGGAGCCAACACGTTGCCAAAGGAACAATAGGTATTGCAGTGCTCAACCTCCCTGAATGGAGGGAGCAACCTGCTAACTTGGTGCTCAACCTCTCTAAAGGGAGGGTGCAACTAACGGTTACGATGCTCAACCTTCTTCAAGGGAGTGCGCAACCCCTTGTCCCGGTGTTCAACCGCCTTAGAGGGAGGGCGCAACCCCCTATCACAGTACTCTACCTCCCTAACGTGAGGGTGCAACCCGCGGTTGCAGTGCTCTACCTCCCCAACAAGTAGAAGCAACCAGCTACCTGAAGCGTGAGTACTGTTAGGGACGCGAGAACTTTCCGTCATCTCCTTACTGGAGGAAGTTGAGAGGCTTCTCGAAAGTTGAAACCCTTCTTCTGGAGGGGCTTCAACAACCGCTGAAGATATTTGTCCTAATATGTGAGATCTGGAAGAAAAGCCAGAACAATCGGATGAAGAGGAGGGAATGTTCTTCTGTGTTTGATAGGTACGCCTGGAATCTACAGGATTACAGGTGCATGAAGACCACAAATCACAAATGGTGCAACTGTTTTTCCGAGTGCGCCTGGAGCACTTGATGCAGTCTGTTCGTGTATTCCACGAGGCCTGTTTGTGGCCACACTGCCCCACAGTCTGTTTTGCCTCCGACTTTCTTTTTGTGGTGGTGTGGTCCCTTGTTGTCTCGAAACTCGAATTACACTCGAATAAAGAAAGGATGGAAATTATCGTTGAAGTGTTTCCTTATTTATTGAGAGAAACAAGATATTCCAGTTCTGATGATTTGTTTATTGAGGTAACATGCAAATACATGAATGTCAATGCGAGCGTTCTGCGAAGTTATAACTATTTTATCGAGTTGAAAATAAAAATGGAGGAAACGATGTCCTCAACATTTGAGCGGGGCCAGTTATTGTAACTTGAATATTGGGACCTAACCGTACCATTCAGTTAATATTTTAAGTAAAAGTGTCTACCACCACGGGTAGAACACGAAGTAGCTTCCGAATTCCCGCAAAGAACGAAATTCTAAGAAGGAGAACAAAAAGCTATAATACATTGCTTGAAACGTATAGATAGTAGTAACACTGAGAATTATTAAACACTATAGTGAGGGACCGCTGACTGTGGTATATTAATTGTCCACAGACATAATTTCTCGGTCACAACGGCTTCAGACGTCTGTACAGCATAGCGTGCGTGAAAATAAGGACATATAGGTACATTTATCTTCTGCGCATGACCATGCGACAGTGTGGTGTGCAAAAGGTCAAAGGGATATACCGACTTTTTCTCTACTCTGGGAGGATGTATTCATATCATACGGACGGTATATTTCCGGCATGAAAATACAGTAGCTAAGCAATAGCGACAGATAAGTAATTGCTGCTATTAAACTTAGGATTTATATGTTTAACTTGCCCATGACACACTACATGCCCTAGAAATGTAACAAAAGCATAGAAAAAAATTAGTTTTACTTAAACTAATTGTCAAATTTGGATCAGTGAGCCTGTAAAGCAATTTCATAATTGACTGTAAATGATCTTTCCAGGTGTCATTGTAGATGATGACATCATTGATGTAAGCATCACAATTATCTAGAACAGATGTACTCATGGTCATTAAACGTTGAAAAGTACAAGACGAATATCTCATCCCAAAAAGCATCACTTCATATTGATAAAGTCCATCTGTAGTTACCAATTTCTTTACCCCCTTTCCGTCAGTGGAATTTGCCAGAATCATACCAGAAGGTCAAACCTAGTGACATATTTTGCATTTCCAATGTTATCAATGTAGTCGTTGATTCTTGGCAGTTGAAATGAATCTGTTCACTTTCCTATAGTCGGACCGCTCCGGTGGCCTAGTGGTTAGAGCGTCTGCCTCGAATGCGGGAGGTTGCGGGTTCGAACCTTGGCCGAGTCATACCAAAGACTATAAAAAATGGTGCTAACAGCTGCCTCGCTTGGCGCTCAGCATTAAGAGGTTAGTGTTAGGACTGGTTGGCCTGGTGTCAGGATAATGTGACTGGGTAGGACATCATGCTACATGTCTGAGGCATGATGCCCCAGTGCTAGACATCACTATAAACTGTCACACTGGAGACATCGTAGCGATATGACTGAAAAATTGTTAAAGCGACGTTAAAAATCTCTCTCTCTCTCTCTCTCTCTCTCTCTCTCTCTCTCTCTCTCTCTCTCTCTCTCTCTCTCACACACACACACACACACACACACATACACACACATACACACACACTCCAATAGTCGGTGCACATGCGGAAAGTATTATCTGGCTTCGTTACAAGAATACATCGTGAATTCAAGTCATTTGGTTCAATGAAATAATTCTCCGGGAAATACTGCATTTCTTTTAACAAACATTCCTGTTTGAGAGGGTTCATCCTGTACTGATTCTGTTTCATCGGTGTGGAATCTACGATATAATTGCTATGGTAGATTTAATTTATCCGTGCAGGAATGTCTGGAAACAAAAGTTCTCATATTCATGTAATAGCTGTTTCAGTTCATTCTTTACTCGTTGCTGCAGATGTGAAGGTTTCTAGTCCAGATTATTCGTAATGTTTTGAATTCCTAATATTTGTTACAAGAAAGGCACTACAGGTACATTCCATTCCATCGATTAAATCCTCAGTATGTGGGACAGGTACAACTAAATGAACTGTAAGTTTAGCTGGCTATCTCTATCAAATACTTATTTAACATATTTTTATGGCAATGTTGTTTTTGTTTCAAGTCTCCCAGGAGGTTTAATGATATAATTTAAATCATTATCTTTCTTTCCAACTGTGTAAAGACCATTGTACTTAACTTGAAGAAGATTTTGTGGTATGGGCAAGAGAGCCAGAGCTCTATCATCAGGCTGACTTCTCCTTTCTTTTGTATTTTTGGCATATCTTAGTTTCATTTTTAAATGAGTAAAGTGCAGATAAGCTTCACTGGTATTTGACAATTTATATTTATATTTAGAAATATAGACGAGAAGATTAATTTTTGAAACTTCATTTGGAAAAAGTTTCTTTTTCAACAAATTCAGTACGTCCAAAAACCTAGTCGATAGGGACTAAATTCTAAACATTCTTAACTGATTCCCTAACAACAAACATTAGTAAATGAACATCTTCGTCCCAATCGTTTCCAATAATAAAACAATATTACTGAATCATAAATGTAAAAATTTGATGAAATCTTTCTAAAGCCCCTGGTCTTTCAGGGTTATAGGCAGGAATTTATAGATGCCTAATTCATGAAAAACTTGCTGGAAAATTCCAGACATAACATTTGACAGATTTGGGCCGGATAAATTGAATAAACTTTACCACAGCTTTGATTATCGCTTTAGTTTCAATATTCCTCAAAGGAATTGCCTCTGGGATTCCTGTACACGCATACATTATGGACAACAAGTAATGGTTGCCTGACTTGGCCTTACTTGAGAAACGGAAACAGTCAACCATTATTCTGCTAAATGGTTCGTCAAAAGCAGGACTAAGTTGCAGATAAGCCTTAGGTATATCTTCTTACTAAGTTTTCCTACCATTTGACAAGCGTGACAAGACCTCCAATATTTACAAATATCACTTTCAATTTTTGGACAATAAAAATGGTTCAAGAGCTGGTGATAAAATTTGTTGATCCCTAAATGACCATCCAAAGGAATTTCTTGGGCTAAACTAAGAAATTCCTGTCTATACGACCTTGCAAGTAAAATTTGATAATTCACTGACCACTCGTTACCAGCAGGTACATCTGCTGGTTTGTATGCTCTCCTAAGGACCCCATTTTTAACAAATTAACAAACAAGTACTTCTGTGGCTTCAGTTTCGCTAATATCCCTCTCAAAGGAACATTAGATCTAAGGCTTTTTTTCCTGTTCGACGATAAGTGATTGTTGTTTGTCCTCTGATTAGAATAAAGAGAAACACTGATCAATACCTTTTGGTTGATCCAAACGAGGAGCAAAAGTGACCTCATCAAAAGCCTGACCAATACATGTGTCAGGAAAAGCAATACTTTCCCGATCAAAATCATTCGCAAGACTTTTCTGTGTAATAGTTCCCGTAACTGCACAAGCTTGGCATAAATCAGGAAATTCTTTTCAAGTGGATTGACCACAAAGTTATCTACAGCTAGGTCATTGCCTAGTAATAACTGAATACCCTCGATCGGTAAACATGACACTGTTCCAACTGTCACGTGTCCTGAGACTGAGATTGGCAGAATCACTAAGGAGTGATATAGGACCATTCGACATGTTTGGACCATAATTCTTCATAATAAAATCAGACTTGGGTTTGTTTTACATAACAAATATATTTCATTCAATATATGACCGTGATCTTAATGTCTTAGAAATAAATGTATTTGCAAAAGGTCTGTCTAGATTATGTTGCTTATTTTTCAATTTGTAGCAATCACAAGTAACGTGCACTTTCTTCCTGCAATAGGTTCATGTAGGAAGAGAAAGTATTTCTGATAAATCTTATTAGAAACCTAATTTCTAACAGTTGTGCCAGTTTGAAATTTGAAAGTGCTCATATTAGACTGAAATAGATTTTATCAGATAACTGGTGAGTAGAAGATTTAGTGACAAAAGAAACTATGAGCCAATGAATACTCGTCAGCTGTAAGAACAGCGTTTTCTGAAGTTTCCACCTTAAGCTCATCAAGTAAATCTTAACGTAACTATGGACACAATTCTTGAACTCTTCAACTAATATTAGTTATCTGCGATATTCGTAATCTTGAACAACTTTCTTCGCTGAGCATCACCTATCAAATAATTGCTCTGTTTATCTTGCAAATGTGACAAGATTTTGTCCAGTTTAGTTTTACAGTTCCTAAACTTTTGTCAATTAGCCTCAGGTACCAAATCATAACCCTTCAATATATATTCCTTAACCAGATCATAATCAGCACTTAAAACGACTGACAGGGAAATAGGGATGTTAAGAACTTTGCCAAAACGTGCACATTCTATTAAACAGAGTCCAATGGTCTCCAAGCCATTTAAAAACGTTCAATAATTGTTTTCAAAATGAGGAAAATATTTATCTACTTTATTTTCTTTGAAAGGGGGCACTAAGTTAATATTGTTAATAATATCAAAACTTGAATGTCTGTGCAAAGTGCGGATGTGCTTTTCACTTTCCAGCTCTAATTCTTTTAAATTTAAATTCTATTTATTCTTTTTATCTTTCTGTATTTCTCTATTCTTTTTAATATTGCATCGTTATTCTTAGTTACATTAGGCAATCTTCTCGTTCTCTCTCCTTCATTCCACTTTCTGCAATGTAATTGTATTTCTCTCTCTCTCTCTCTCTCTCTCTCTCTCTCTCTCTCTCTCTCTCTCTCTCTCTCTCTCTCTCTCTCTCTCTCTCTCTCTCTCTCTCTCTCTCTGGCTGCAACTGAATTTGGTTTGCGTTATTTCTCTATTTGCAATTGTATTTCTATCTCTCTCTCTCTCTCTCTCCTCTTTCTGAGCTGAATATTTTTAACTCACTTTTATTCTTGAATTTTAATTTTAATTCTATAACGTGCAAGATAAAACCCGATGGATATTCACTAATCAAATCCAAAGTGCTCTCATCCAAACTATTCCTATTACCAAATATTGGACCAAAATATTTATTATTTCTGTTTCGTTAAAGAAGCCTTTGCCTCCAAAAAATCATATTTTCTGGCAATCTGAAGCAATTCGTCCTTTTCCAAGGTATCTATTCGTTCCTGTGTAGGATGTGAAATAAAGTTCTCCACCTTAGATGACATTGTAAAAGCTTGTTGGTTTGACAAAAGATTTCAAAAATGTGAAATAGTACCTAGGACTTACAAAGTCCCAAACCAAAGAGAATTTAAATTTCAAAAACAAATTTTTCTGAAATGTTTTAGAGGAATTCGTATCACGAGGACGACTCAGTGGTCTTAAAGAAAGTAATGGAAAAGGGAGAAAACAAACAAATATTGTAAAATTTAACAAATAATTTATTTTCCTAGAATATTATGTAAAAATCATAAATAGAACTTACAGTATTGCGAAATTAATCCCAAATCATCCTAGAATTTCGAACACACGTCCTAACGATCAAAGCTCTGAACAAACTTTAATGGTATTCTAAAAATATTAAACGCTGGAAGTGCTAATGTGCCCGTGGTGGCCTTTGCCGTAGTGATGTGCCAACATTTTTTTGTTGACTCACAATAATATCAGCCAAGAAAATATTTTATTTAAATTTCACTATAAATCCTCAATTTCATAGAATGTTACTTTGAGCACTCTGTGTTTCCAGAGATGAACAACTTGAATTAAATAATTTGAATACATAAACCTAAGCCCAAATGAAGTACTGAACACATCAATAATACAAGTGATTCTTCTCAGATCTTACAGCACGGGCATATAATTTCTAGAAAAATATGATTATATAGTTCCAATTAGAAGGTCTATTACTAAAATTATAATAAAGAACATAATAAACACAATGTCCTTGACTCAAACAAAGATAATAATCCTAATAGTTAACCTATACTCATACAGAAAGAAATAGCTACTTATTATCTGTTTATAGAAATAAAAAAAAAACCCGATGATTCAGTTCAGATAGAAAATGAACTTGATTTTGGACAAGGAAATGTACAAAATACAATTATCAATATCATATAACGAAATAAAAAATAATTAACATACAATGCAAATTAAATATTAAGAACACCAAGTTCGCCATTCAAAATATTCCTGCGCCTCAGCAGATCAACATTATTCACCCGAGTCTTAATTTTGTCTATGGATCTGAGTCCAATAAGCATTCCTGCCTCTCTTCATTCCCTTTCGAATCAATTTGTCCGCCACGTACGAATCTTGTTTTTATTAGATTAGTTACTAACGGAATTTGTCGAATGCATGATATCACTTGGTTTGGAACAGTCACGAAATAGAATGGCATTACGAGCGACTTCGTTGGCTAAACTGAATATTTGAATGTCATTTAAACCTACATCTTGATTATTTCAAAGAAAGGTCAATATCAGATAGTTTTGTAAACAAATACTTACCTTACTCCCAAATTTAGTTAGCCTTTGAGAATGAATGTGGCTTTGAAAATGATCAATTTCTAAAATACCTACAAAATCATGAAATCTAGAATGCATCTAATCTTTATCTATTACACCTTGCATTAACGAAGACCTTTTCCAGCAATGGTCTAAATAAGAACTAGATGAAATCGCTCAAATGATAGGCACTTTATACTCAAGGATTTCAAATAAATTATTGAGTTTTCTAGACTCGTTTGCTGGATTTATATGTTTTCCTAACAGAAGAGCTACACTTTTCTGATTCAACAATATTAGATTATCTTATTCATTACAAACACGGGATTATCTTGTATATGTAACTACTATCAGATTATTTTGAGGGCATACCAAGTGTTGCATTATTCAGTACACACAACAACATGGTTGATTACTCTATTTACATAACATGCATCAAATTATCAGGTCCCGATATTCACATAACAGGTATGAGTAAATTATTATTATGCACGATGGCAGAGCTTGAAAAACAAGGATCGAATCTCAATATGGCATTTGTTTTCTTTTGCCAAGGAATATCTACGAAGTCTCACTTCTACTCAGACGAAACGCTAACCCATCAGTCTACATCACGTTAAAGTGATTCAAACATTGCTTCAACACCGTCATCTATGAGCGACGGGTTAAACAACCATAATTTCTCGGTCAAGTGCAGTTCGTAACTAAAGGATACAAACTTTCTTAAAGGAGCCAGCATACTGTCAAGGTTTCTTGCGATGTACTTATACTTATCATACAAACCTTATATATTCATGCATGGCATGAAGGACTGATGGAAAATATCACGGAAAATAAGTTTATGATCAATTCTGGCAACTCGCGTTTTCTATACACAATGGGCAAGGCTCTTTACAGACGTGTAAAGCTGACAACGGACCTTTTCTACATTTATATTCAAATACAGTACATGGAAAACGTGGGGCACACAAGTACAATTTCTAAATACTGTCATAAATTTCTATAATAAATTACACCTTTTAAGGAAATTACATGACACGCTTTATTTGGTATTGTCAAACTGTTTTACTAGTATAAATTTTAATAGAGTTTACATACAAATTTTTCGGTCCTATATAGTAACAATATGTTGACTCATCTAGGTGACGTGTGCAAACTGGTCCTTATCGGGTCTATTGGAATTTATATATTCAAAGTTCAGTATTACAACTTTAGGAAATGCTTTATGCATAACTAACGTTTTCGTACAACTCAAAAACAAAAACAATAATATATGAATATATGTGATGTAATTTAATCTTGGAATATCAATAAAAAGTGATTAAAATGTAAATTGTTATTGAAGCAAACAAATTCAGTTAGAAATTGCATAAATCTGTCGTACAGTATGGTATATTTAATGATGGTATCATCTACATTAGCCTTGATGATTGGTTCCAACTGATACAATGATAGCAGTTTAAATAACACAATACAATGTTAACTCAGTTCCGTTTTCAAACGTAAGCTTGCAGTTCTAACATGGAGCCTCTATATGAGGAAGGAATTGTTTGCCTGCCATATAATGATGTTTACCCTTTACATACAAATAAGATGGAAGAAGATAAATATGATTGTTGATTTACTGATTGTGATTTTACGGCTTTATAGCGCTTCAAAAAAGGCTATATGATAACCAATTGTTCATCATAAACCAGCGATAAAAAGACAAACAAAACGATAAAATGGTGAGGATGTTTATTAAGAGCACACATGACGGTTAAGAAACTCAAAGGAAATATATTTCACACAAGTCATATATTAAAATAAGTGTTAATTTTCTTCATGACATCTAACATACACAGATATAAACTTTATACTAGTGCAAGCATACTATGGCAGACGAATCTCAAGTCATTTACTGAATATAAGCAATAAACAGCACACAATCACATAATTGTGAAAACTGTGATCTGTCTGCTCTCATTTCGGCTTTTAGGTAATGCATATATGCTTGAGAATCCCAATACTTACACGGTATATGATAGGGGCGTAGGGGAGATGGTAGGGTGACTGAACAAATATAATCACATCTGAGTCTGCCATTTCATCTACACAGGTCCAATAGGCAAATATCACTTTGTCTTGCTGTGGTTTCATGATATTACTCCTATTCATTTTGCTTCATTACAATATATTAATGATTAAAATTTCATGTCGACTCTGTGTACATTTTCCCTTCAGAAGAGGAGGGTGCAAAGACAAAATAAAAAGACGTTTTATGTCCTGTCTTCAAGTCTGGTGCTAAATTGGTGATCATAAATACCAGTGATTAAATTGCCATCTACGGAATTCTTGCCGAAATATTACACAGGAACCTTGAAAAACAAGAGACAAAATTGATTTGTGTAGTCCAATATGAATCAAATTATTATGTAGTGGACGTATCTAGGTCCACTACTATTAAAAGTAACCACTTTATATACTATTGCATGATATCAGCATATAGAAAGCGGACATTTGGCGATTTTCGTTAACCTAATTTCTATGTTGACTTTTGATATACATTACCGGTGGTGAATCAAAACATGAAAAGTTTTAAGATTCTGAATATATCATCAGGATTGCAATAATATGATATGAAATTAAGCATAAACGTCCGTGATTATGTTACAACTTTTTAGACCCACGGCGCCCTATTTAAGAAAGCTTTGTCTATTCTGGACAGAGAATTAATTTCATTTAGATATTAGGGTTCAGCATTGACTCTGGCTTATTATGATTAAATGCACTTGTATGCAATGCCAAGATTTAAACTATGGGTGTAAATCCTCGCACCATGCCAAACGTTTGTTTGATTAAGATATCGTCTGGCAAGGCAAAGGGGGAAATTGCTGTTCTGCTGTTCTGATCTAATAAAACATGTAACTTATATGAATCGAACGAGGGATATGTTCTGGCACAGAAGATTTACGAACTTTCTTTTTTGGATATTTCAAAACAGAAATCATGCTGCCGTCAACGGAAATTGGAGCCACCAGGAGGCCCTAATTTCTATAATAGAATGATCTATGCAGTTTCATCTTTCTGTTTGCATTGACATTTGTATTTGCATAATCCATCTGCATTTATCGTCACAGATTGCATACATTTATTCCTTTCTATTCCTCATGACCAAGTTACACTGATGACAGCTTTAAATTTGTGCTTGTGCTTTGATCGACGCTTTTATACAAGTATATTTGTTTCTAACTATTTTTAGGGAGGCAATTTATTAATGTTAATTAATGTTAATACATACAGGCAATCACTTGAAGAAGAGATGACGGATATAAGCATTAACTGGCGTAGCAACACTTCAGTTTATCTTGCTGCTTATGCGCTAGTTAAATACATCATCCACCCACACCCCATCCTAAGAAGACTAAAGAGTCGGAGTCCAGAAAGTTCCAAAATTAGCATAAACACCTAATTAGATCATACTAACATGCCTATAAAAGTAATGTATCAACCTCAGTTGGTTTGTAGCTATTGTTATTTTTAATAGCATAAATATATGAGAAAACTAATAAGGTTATTTGCATATGAATAATTTTATTCGTCATTGTTGGACGGTTGTTGTGAAATCTTGTTTGTCGAGACTGACCGATAGTATAAGACCAAATCAAAGTGCCCAGCTGATTACATGGATATAACAATTAGTAAAGACGTGATACAGGTTTCATATCTACGTTTCAAAAAGTATGAAAACTGTTAGCTCAATACTCCTGCCTAGTGAACAAGTTTCTACTGCAACCATCAACAATATAAACCCGAAAGGTTTTAACATACTCTGTTATAAACTGTAACATTCCAACAAATTATGATTAGATATGAATTAATTGTAGAATAAAATACTTGATTCATAAGAACCTGAAGAAACATAAAACGCCGCATCAGAGAATTAGAAATAGTAAACTTGCTGAAGTGTTAAAAGCTTTAATCGTTAGTTGAGCAGATGCTGTTCAATACTAGCAAGTGATCAAAATATTCTTTGTGTAATTTAATACAGATGAAAAGTATAGTTATATTAAATTAAAGTTAGAGGTAAATTAAAGTAAGAGATCATAATTCATTTGTATAATTATGTCCAAGCTAAATACATAACATGTACTACAATCTCTTCCAACCGTAGAAGATTCTTAATAATGTTATTTGGTAAAGAAATTTCAGCCAAAGAAGGTTACGACTCATATTAAAACTTTACGATTCGATTTAAACAGTATACTGTAGTTCATGTGTTAGACCAATTCATGCTGGTGGTAGTGACAGCATATTTGTATCGGTTATTAATGAAAGCGGAGGCATTTTTTGGTTTCAGCAACACATGTAAAACATGTAATTCCAGAGTTGGTACGTTTTTTGTTTTATTATAGTTCGTCAAAAGATATGCAATAGACCCAAGCGAACAACAATAAATATGGTAAAAGTCTTATCACAGCAACACAAATGTGAGTTAGAAAGGTAAAACAACCAAATTTTACCTTGGTACTAAACAATTAAAGGAGTTGGCATAATTTACCTTTCGAAACATGTCATGAGTTTCCTATCCTTTATGCTGTTGCATCTAAGCATCTTTGAATACAGCTGCAAACAACACGGCAACTAATGCTCGAACAAGAAACATGAGACGACCAGTCTGATCGTTTGCTTTTAAAATCCAGTGTATTACACTAAAAGTAATACCATGCTGATCCCCTCATTTTGGGTAGCTTAGAAATATGTTTGCTAATAGGTTTGTCTTTATTGTTTGGCGTTTTCCACAAATGACAGTGTCACGAACCTGTGTACCTTAAGTTTTCATTGCATTGGATTTTAATATAAACGTAGTATAAGTATTAATGCCTGCTGTATAATTTAGTATACATCATTATATATTGTGTATACTTGAATTCCATGGAGTATCATGATGTACGTTTTCTCAGTGTCTCATGGCACGTACGTCATCCAGCCATGTACCTCACTGCATGTTTTCCGTATGTATTAGGAGTCTATAAGGATTGAATTCTCCAGTATAGACATACCGGGTGATACCTTGTCAGGATGCTGTATTCATTACGCTAGTGAATAATTGTCATCTGGAGAGGTATGTATAAACCGTATTGCAGTCACCTTCATTCTGGCATATGTGTCAAGTATTTTGCTATGTCATTTTTAGTTACATTGAACAAGGCTGTCAGGTATAGTAGTTTGCAATCCCAGTGATAGTGACAAGCTGATATTGATTATGAATGTTATATAGAGTTAATGAATGAAGTGGTTCATTCTTCCCATAATGTTGATTAATTTTTATCCTTATTGAACAATAAACTTTCGGGAACTTAATTATCATGAACTAAGAATAGACAAAATGAGTGTTCATGTAGCAGTATACAAAGAATAGATAGTGTTGGTAATACTATAATGTACAAATTGATGCCCGGTTCACACAGACACACAGACACACAGACAAACGCACTATATATATATATATATATATATATATATATATATATATATATATATATATATATATATATATATATATATATATATATATATATATATATATATATATATATATATATATAGTGAACAGCTTAATTACAGCATAATTTCGCAACCACACCTGTTATATGTACAACATAGTTCCGTACTGTCATTTCGATCATAAGAACAATATGACCTCACAAATTGTTAGGACTCTATGGTCTAAAACTAAGTACCAGAATAAAGTGAAAATGATCGATATATACTGTTACGACTCTGCGCAAAAAGAAAGAAGTTTTGTTAAACGTAACAAATAAGTTAATTTTCTAGGTTATAAAATGAGAATTTAAGAGGAACATCCGGTATTGTGAATTAAGTCCAAATTATTGCTAAAAGTTCTACGAAGAGTCCAATCGAATAGTGTTTCGAATGTAGCACATGCCTCGAATGTGCTGATGTGCCAACATTATTGATGTATCACAATGGCATCAACCAGAAACCTTTTGAATAAATTGACAATAATATCAAACAGTTGCTTTAGCCTGGATTCAATGAGCACGTTGCAATTTCATTTAATAATCCGAAAAATGGAACCTCGCAATTTATATCTAAGCATAACAATTAACTCATTTGTAAACTGAAACAAGAATAAGGAATAAACCATCTGTTCAGCTCTTCGAGTTTATATACACCTCACGGTTCGCAATATTTTCCTACTCGATCCACGTTGCAATACATCATACGTGAATTATGGCGCAATATCTGACGTCGCAACAGAACCCAACTGATTCAACCTTCCAATGGGAAATAGCCCTAAAACTTGTAATCAGATTCATTCTTACGACGATTTAAAAACATGCTCAACACTTATTTTAGATAATTGCAATCTTCAGTTATGCACCAAACGTAAATACACACATTTATACAAACAATACAGTATATACAAGTACAAATCAAAGAGTCAATCACTGATTGACCAGTTGATCATTGTTATTCGTAAGCCTAGTTAATAACTTCATATACTAAAATGATTAATATAATAAGAAACGAACTCTCTCAAAGCTAATAATGAATATGAGATGACAGAAAACATTTTTCATCCAAAAAGACGCCTTAGTAATATTAGCAGTACTGTCAGCGTAATTGTAATATTCGTTTTCGTGCAAGCAGTTCATCAAAGTTGATGTTTTGTTTTTGTTTTTTGTTTTTTTCGTTTTCTTCGAGTAATATATGAAGTGTCAATTTTGCAAGAATATGTATATTAGTTAAGAATTTTCCAAATAAGTCAATTACCTGAAGGAAAGTTCTGCAAAAGTTTGAAAAATCCATCTCACTGTTTTTATTGTTACATATGCACTTTAATTTAGCAGCTGTGAAAACCACCGGCTCACTTCTGGCTGTAGTAACGTACTTTGAACAACATTATTTCCCAGTGAAAAAGACGTATATCAAATATCAAACACAATTTCTTTCATTAGGACAATAAACGCGTCTTTAAAAATACAGGCGCTCAGAATTGGAGAAAACATTGTGAACATTTCAACCATCTGACAAGAAATTATTCACAATAGAAAGCTTCTTCAGTAAACCAAAAATATTAAATTCAGTTGAAGTTTTGAAGACTGTATTTTCTGATGTGATGGGGTTATTTTACTGTATAGATAGTTAATAGAGTGGTGGAATGTCCTACCTAGCAGTCAGTTCCTTGAAGATAGAGAGCTCAGAGTTGACGCAGGCTCTATGATATCTGTCATACCTGTACTTTATGGCAGCATATGGTCAATCACTAGTCCCAACACCAAAATAAACAACATAGTCACATGTCTTATTTCCGAAACCAATCGCTCATTATCTGCCGACTACATTTTGATCTTGTGTAGATCGAAGGGAATCCATACTACTGAAAGTCAACTAATGATATCCTTAAAAGAAGTTCGGAAATGATAATTAGATAACGAGTATGAATTGTTGAAATCTCATATTGTTTAAATCAACATATGCCGATTACATGGAATTCATGACAATCCAAAGCTCTGTTGTGGGGAAGGGTATTTTTTATCAATTGTGGAGGACACGAAAATTTAAGTGCTTATTCTTAATCGTTAGCTAACTTTCTATCCGTTTTTAAATATGTCACAGAGGCTATAAACCAGAGGTTTTTAAAATGAGCTGTGGCAAACACATATTGAGGAGCAGAACAGATAATCTTGTTTCGGTTATACATAACTTTAGTAGAATCCAAACTTAACAATGAGTTGATTCTGTCTCTATTAACTTTATTATGCTATTAGCCGATGCTGGACACAATAAACAATCGGCGACTTAGAAATTTCATCCATGATCACTGAGAGCAAGCTCTTCAGAATACCTCTATGTTGGGAAACATGAATCGTCACCGTCACTTTCTTTCAAAAGATAGAAATTGGATCTTCAACGCACTAAAATCTTCTAATTCAGACATCGACAACCTTTTACAACTTCTGTGCCATGTCCATTCGATTATATAATGCAGAGTGCGAAGTCATATTCATCCGTTTAATTTAATTATAGGATTTAATGCAAACAATACCAAACTACAACTTATACCGCGTGCCTTTCCAAAGAGTCGGGGGTGCCACGAATCAGACTTGAATTATTCTCGCAGAAATTACAATCGTTCTCATATCTTTGAGCTACATTGAAAACTTTAAAAAAATTAACATATTTCCTTTCCATATTAAAAAATACTCTAAAGTCTGAATTTTGACATCCCGTTAAAATATCAAAACGACCAGAAAATACCATCTCCCCAGTCACTAAATAAATGGACCAAAGATCTGTGTAACATTCCAAATTTAAAAAATAACAATGCAATTGAAGCTTACCATGTTCTTTTATTGTATTTTTATTAGTAAATTGAATTAGTAAAGGGAACCTTCTCTTCTGGTGATCTGATAGAATGATGCTCTGCCAAATATGCTCTCATGTATAGCATTATTTCTTACAGAACGGAAGTATTACTTGCTTCATAAAGTTTTTTCATAATACATTCAGTGGAAATTATAAATCCATCTTCGACTTTGCTTGACATCCCCGTATTTTGTTAATGAAGTATGATAAGATTAATCTCATAGCAGTTACCCACATCACATAGTTAATAGTTTCGTAGCCTATTCATCCATTCATCCTTTCCGCCTTCCATCCATCTTTCCTGACTTGAGAAATATTGGATGGAAAGTCGTTGCGCAGTATTAGATTTTGATAGCTTCTATCTTAAACTAAATAGCAATTTTTTTTTATATAGAAAACGGATGTGATTTCATGATCTCGAATAATTTAGGATAAGAAAAATGAAAGGAAATTTTAATCATTGTATTTTTGGTATTTATCAACGGGATGTTAGCGATAATGTAGAGAATCATTGATTCAATGGATAAAATAGATATCGAAATACACAAATACTGTTACTTGTGCGTTCAATCCTAAATATTTAATTTCATCGTTATAGATACTGGCATGTATCAGAATGTTCTCATGAATTAGACTGATGAAATGTCCTTTCTAATCACAGCAATAAAACAAGAATGAATGAAATTAATGTATGGAGTTCACAGATATACTTCGCCAAACAGGAGAGCAAGACAAATGGAATGGATCGATCGTCCCTGTCTTCCGAAGATTACGGACACTAAATTACTGAGACTGGGAATTCGTCTTTACTTGTTAGTGTATCATTGTTTGATGACCTTTATTGACGGAATTGAGAATTCGACTGTTACGAATTCATCATAAACAAAAATAATCAAAATGTTTTATATTATCAACTTAAGATATAACTGGTCTGTCTACCTGCCTAATCTATCTATCTATCTATCTATCTATCTATCTATCTATCTATCTAATAGTCTATCTATTTGTACCACTTTATAGTCTCAAACTAAATAAAAGAAAGAAACAAACGGAACAAGGTTAGTACAATTCAAGAAACAATTTATTTTCTGAGAATACAAAATAAAAATTTAAGACACAAACAGTATTGTAAACAAAATCCTAGATAATCTTAAATGTTTACCACAATACGAAAATTACAGAATGTTCTGAATAAATTCCAATTATTTTGAATGTACGGACGTGCCAGTAGTCTTGATTTATAATAAAGCAATGGTCCAGAATGTCTTTGAATTAATTCACAATAATAACAAGGTAGTATTTGAGTCCAAAACGCCAATGAGCACTTGGTAAATCCTATGGATATTTTAAATAAATGATTCCTCTCAAATAATATCTGAACACAAGTAAATTCTCTGATCGTATATTCACAAAGACTGATATGAGATATGACTGAATAATTGATTACCTAGTTTCTTTTATATAAAGACTATCACCTGAGGTAGGAAGCAATATTATGTTCTGGACAACTAATGATTTATATTGGAAAATTCCATCAAATTGTAAACAGGTCCAGGTATTGAATTGAAATTTTAACAAACATCTTATTTTTCACTAATAATATGACTTGAGAAAATTCAGGTGGACAAAACGTGACCATGGTACGGTAGATAAAAACTCTACGCCCAATAACGGATAAATGTCAAGCACACAACATAAATGAAATATACAGAATACTATTTATCTCTCTGTCTGTCAGGAGTACTAAAGGTGATACAGAATGGGATTTTCAATAGTAATGCGAAAAGTGGATGACATATAATACAGCGTACAATCTTGATTGATACGGCTGTATTACGGTTATGTGGTCTTAAACTAAGTAACAAAAGGAAGCAAATCAACAAGTTTTGTAAACTTAAATAATTTAATTCTTCAAGTTATAAAACAAAATACAAGAGTATTGTGAATTGAATAAGAACGATACTAAAGTTCTATCATAAGTCCAATTGAATTCAGTGTTCCGAATGAACTCCAGGTCTTGAATGTGCTAATTTACCAATATACTTGAATGTACTGAAGTACGAACGGTCTTTATGGATCACAGTGGCATTGCCTATAATGACTTTGAACGAATTCATATTAATCCCAAAGTAATGTTTAGTCCAAATAGTTTTTGAGGACTTTGTAATTCCAATAAATAATTAAATCAAATAATTCCCCACAAATTAAATCTAAACACAATCATAAAAACTTTTGCAGAGCAAACATAAAATAAGAAAAATAATTAAAATAACAATGGGATAATTGTTCACTACTCTCCTTATAAAAATATTCACGGACACCGCTTCGGTGGTCTAGTGGTTAGAGCGTCCACCTCGGGTGCGGGAGGTCGTGGGTTCGATCCCCGGTCGAGTCATACCAAAGACTTACAAAAAATGGTACTAACAGCTTCCTAGCTTGGCGCTCAGCATTAAGAGGTTAGTGTTAGGACTGGTCGGCCTGGTGTCAGGATAATGTGACTGGGTGGGACATCATACTATATGTCTGAGGCATGATGCCTCAGTGCTAGACATCACTGTAAACAGCCACACTGCAGACATCGTAGCGATATGACTGAAAAATTGTTAAAGCTACGTTAAAAATCCAAATCACACATACACACACAAATATTCACGACTCGCAAGTTATCACCACGTGACTATGTTACAATACATCCCGACGTATATTGTCACATTACATCCCCACATGATACATAGCGCAACGCTTCAACCATCCAATTGGAAAATTACTTAAAACTGAACACACGTGCATTTTTTAATTCAAACCCATATAAACAACCTGTTTATAGCTGATTATCTTAAAATAGAATCTTCACTCATGGACAAAAGTTACCAATGCAATGCCTTGTTTATAAATGATCATGCCAATTAACAGTCATAGACACGAAATAATACACACACTATAGATGTACATAACAGCTGTTACATTGTTTGTCATGCACACTACGGCGAGTTATTTTGTCACAAATTAAATGACAAAATAAAATACTTTCATTCGATGTCAGATTACAATTCCTACTACCGTTTCTATATATTCGATCCACTTGAAAATGCACCTGATGATAAATTTTATCAGAAAATAATGATGCTATTCAGGAGAAAAGACACATAACACTGATATGGAACAATGCGGTGTGTCATATCATTTTAGTTATTATAAAATAACGCTGAATATGATATTAGTGTCAGATCTGTCCATAAATTTGTATTTCGGTCAGGACTCAAACATGAATTAAAATTTTGTTGCAACATGAGCGGTAAGTGAACAATGAAAATCTCCACTTATATGCCGATGGCGTTTATACTGTAAAGTCAAATATTATTTAATTGAAAAGAGTTTATTTTACAGACTCCTCATGGTAAGGATGAGCCAAATAACCGAAATAGTGAAATGCAAAACCTGCACGTACATTTTCATGGCATGACCATACTACATACAACTGTCATATGGTTATCATCAGTTACATGTGGCATCTTACAGCTAGGATAATAACAGAATATTCACCGTAATTTATTGACGAGTTACTTTACGTATGGATGTTCTGAAAGAAAACATAATGATTAGGTTATTTTGATGTTACGGCTGATTGTATAATATACATTTTATTCAATAGCTACTAGTTTTTAGGCTCGTAAGTATTTAGACTATTGCATAAGGTATAGCCTGTCTTTCCTTGGCTTTATAAATGAAGGTTCTAGATTATATCAATTTTCAATCAGCTATTTCAAATCATATACATGAGAATGATTTACGAAAACGAAACATGAGATTTTGATCTCTGTCGAATATAAAGACCGTTTGCTAGTAAGATTGTTACTTTGTACATCTTTCAAACAATTCATCTACACTCCCTCAATGAACTAGCAAAGCTCCATGGTGTAAAAAGAAAAGGAATTAATAAAAGTAATATGGAATAGAACATTAATCATTGTAATAAATCGTTTTTAAAGGCATGTTAACAAAATATCAAACAGAATAAAACGTATACTCTCAGAGCTATATATGATAGCAGAGAGATGCCACACTCACGAAAGCAGAAACTTAGCTACATTATATGAGAGACACTAACCTTTAGATTTGCCTTATGCACTGGATATAACTGAAACACCCAAAACCGTTAAGATATGTCTCATGCATGCTATACTATACATGTATCGATATTGTTGGAAAATAATATTTACTACTTAAATAGTTTTTTTTAAAAAAGAAATACAAAATATTTAATTAAATTATTTATTGAAGTTACAAAGTGCTTTTATGATGGCTTGGATTAAAGCAACATTTTGGGATTATTATTAATTCATTCAAAGAGGTTTGGACAATGTCAACTGCTGGCACTTCAACATATTCACGGATATTGGTATATCCACAGATTCAGGAAATGGAATTCATTATAAACCCTAGTCTTTTAGACTTGTGATAGAACTTGTAGGATTAGTTTGGATTTAATTCATAATAATGTAAGTTCCTTTAAATTTTCATTATATAACTTAGAGAATTAATTGATTTTTTTAGTGTTACAATACGCTTTGGTTTCGTTTCTTTCAGTTACTTAGGTAAAAATCATAGATTCGTAACAGAACTTGCGGGCTTGTCAGGGATACGAATTATTGATGCTGTATCAGAGAAATTAAATTTGTCTCTGTAATTTAAAATAATTTTGCTTCGGAATTTTCTTAGTGACTCGTATTTTGAATTCACATATTTGAGAAATCTTTAGTGAAAGCTATACTCTTTCACAATGTCATTTAAGGCTGATAACCTTGGTTCTAATCCGGTCTAGGGAAGGGTTAGAGTCTTTTACAAAGGATGAGTTGCAATTAGCTTGCCAAAACTAATTCATATTGAATGTTAAACCATCTTTGGTAAAACAACAGTTTGGTGCAATATTTGGCACAAAAGAATATTTTTGTAATAAGGTTCAATTAGGAAATCACCATCTGGCTCTGAAATGAAATAAATAATATCAGTTAAAATACCAGCTGCAAATAGTTAAGAAAGCTTCAGCTTCAGAAAGAAATTATGGAAATCCAAAATGAGAACGAGTAATGAGAAGGAGAAAGACACATTCAGATGAAGAAAGAAAAAACGAAGAGACACAAATGCAAATGCAAATTCAAAAAGAGAAAAGAAAAAGAGAAATTTAAGTTTAAATTTAGAATATTTAGGACTTGTATGAGAACCTTTAGGATTATTTCTGATTTATTGTACTATAAGATCCTCATAAGGTCTCGTTTTAAAGCTTAGAGTATTAAATTACTTGTTAAGAGCTACCAATGTGTTGGTTGTACTTTTTCTGTTACTTATTTTAAGACCATAGAGTCGTAACAAAATCATCATGGAAATCAATCGATAGTAATGAAATAAATTAAAGTCTACTGTATTCTCTTAGTCCATGTCAGTAACATCCTAGTGTGGTCTTAATCTGCTTTCTGTCTCCACTGTACTCGCTTCGTGATAAGCAGCACCGAGTACAACGGTTATTGATTCAATAAACATTGTATTGCGAAGAAAACAAAGTACAGACGATTATGATTCTTTTCTGTCATCGTAAGGACCCTCTCTATTATTTTGAACCTAATGAAAAACTTGAGAGAAGACCAAGCGATATATGTCATAGCTTGGTCTTACATCCATCCAGATTAACACCATTCATCGACATTGACCTTGAATCACGCAACACTATCTACGCAATAATTGCTAATAAGTCTGTTGTAGTGTACTATAGACCAAACAATTTCTGAGCAAAATTGAAGTGGTCCACTAAAACAAGTTTCCATCTGAACTTTGTACAACCAAAAGATGCAAATCTTTCCAACACTGGAAGAAAATCAACATATGTTTCAGCACATATACTGGTGTAAAGGTGAATATTCATAGATCTTATATTACATGCAAAGTATACTTTGGTCTATCGTATTACATGCACGGAATTTCCCTTTCCGTATATTAGATAGCTCGATAAAATCCGAAAAAATCAATCTCTACATAACGAATAAATTGGAAGAAAACAGAAAACAGTAAGAGACGCCTGGCCACACTTTCAAAGACATATTTAGCTATCTGAATTTCTCAGAGTCTGATATTGAATCTACAACCAGGAGAGATATAGATCCACTAATGATGGACGCAGAAATGTTTTGACCTGAAGGAATCGAAACAGGCATCCTTACACACACACACACACACACACACACACACACACTATTTATTCTTGTTGTTGCTGTTATTATTTGTAGCATTAGTAGTGGTGGTGGTAGTTGTCTTAAAATTGCACAGAAAAGATACAGAATTACATGTCTATACAGCAGATGGAGGAGACAATTTGCCAAAACACTACTTTGTATACTCTGTGCTTGCAATGCTTTCCTTTATTTTACATCATTCCTTACTGTCCATTAATCGATCAAGATTTAGCGAGCATGACACAAACAAAGAAGTTTACCAATAAATTTATGAACTTAGCTTTGAATATCTTTGAAGATACCAGTTCTCTTAAGTTGTATTAATTTTTGTGAGTTGTGTTCTGTATACTGTCTGTTTTCTGTCAGAATGGTGTCACACACACACACACACACACACACACACACACACACACACACACACACACATATATATATATATATATATATATATATATATATATATATATATATATATATATATATATATATCAGGCAAATGGCGAGATAGAGAGATGTCAATGGATGCATGTGTGGGGGGGGGACTCGAAGATGCTTAGAAGGGTCTAGTTCACATTGGTTCTGCGCACACAAACGCATAAATAGGCTCTGCAGTGTATATATGTATGTGAGTGGTTGATACAAGTGCAATGAAAATAATATTAAGGAACTGGAATAATACAAAAGGCTATCTGGCTAATAGCATGGCATTTCTTTAGCAATAGGTCTGATATTTTCAAAGCAAATTGCAATGTTCTACACTGAATAATCAGCGAAATATTACGTAACATCTACATCCGGATGTACAACGTAATGTATAGCTTATTTTGTGCACTTTTTTAGTAAAGAAAGCAAAACCTCCGTTAGCGTCTACATGCCTGGATTTGCTTATGTTACATATTCCTTAAAATTAACGAAGATTAAGATGTCACAAACAATTATGGTTTGTTCATGTTTGTGTATCTCTCCCTCTGCATCAATAAAATCTCTCTAACCTGTGTTACATTTTTAGCAATATTAACACAGTGCATCCTGCATTTATATCCTATTTTGTTAGAACTGTTCATGTCTTTAAAGAGATGCATATTGGTCATAATTTTGCATTGATGGAAACGTAACAGCATAAGAATTCTTTGTATTTTGAAACTCTCGTAGAACAGTGAATGAGGTAACGTTCATTGACTGGCAAGCCTACTATTACAGATGTGTCAATGCACCATCGTCTGAAATTCATGGATGAAAAACGTTTGGTTCTGAAATGTTTCCCGCTGTTTCACACATGATGTAAATTCTCATTTTGGACTTGTTCGCTCTATGACTAGTTTTAATATCCACTGTTTGGACGCTCGACAACATTGGTATCACTTTCCTTCATGCTCTCTTTTTGATGTATCGAATTCAGACGTAAACTAATTAAATTTGGGAAACATACAACTATTTATAGCATTTTGAAGTTGTTTTTAGAAATCGAGAATTTTAAAGAAAGAATATAAGATTGCTTTAAGAATGTTACCTTAAACAGATAATGAGCCGTATTTACATCTACTCTCTTTTATTAAAAATCCAACCTTAAAACTAATGTATGTGGATATTTTACACAAATTGTGGGAAGCATAAGATAAAAGCAGTCCACAGATTCTTTGACAAGAATTTTCTATATTTCATTGGTCACAGTGAAAGATTTATCTGCCTCGTCCGAAAAAAGGTTTTGGCTTAAGCCATTTTGACTTCCAGCGTTTCTAGTTTTATTTTTACAAATTATTAATTATACTTCTTACACAATACATCAAGGACATAAGCACGGTATATATGAGGTTTCCTTTCATGACTAACTAACAAATGCACTCTTGCTTTTACACATATCACTCACTGGACGGGCGTAATAAATGAAATGTACAAATTAACTGGCGCGAATTCTTGACATGCATTCGTGGGACTTGGCAGTCAAAAACTTTCAATAAAGCGATTTTGCTAGAGTAATGAATGACATTTATTATTCTATAATTGGTTAATGCGATTCAATAAGCGATGTCTGTCGGGATTGAATTCTCCATTGTTAATTCCAATGAAAAACCCTAGAGCTGGTATGCATAGTTATCGGTGTTTTTGGAGTGATAAGAGTTTAATCGGCTTCTGAATTGATCTTCGCGACGCTCTACTCACTAATTTTCTTCCTGATGCGTTCTACATGAACTTCATCGGCTGCATGCATTTTCTTCCACTTGTCAAAGACACATTCCTGAAACAGCCCTTTGCAATATATTTCTACAGTGGTATCAGCCTTGGAGTAGGAACATACTATTTTATAGTTTATTGTACCTTTCTGTGTTTTAAAGTACAGTAGAGCACTACGAAGTTGTTATTAATACGTAACTTCTCAAGAAATGTCATTCAGCAACAAGAAATAATTTATTTGTTCATTTTATGTTTTTCTTGCATCGAAGAAAATCAAAATATCTTAATATAAAAAAGCGAAATGCAAAGTTAAAAATAATTCGAATAAAAGCATAAAATTCTAGAGCTTATCTATAGATTCAATTATTTATGAAATCTTTTCATTTGAAGTATTAGCACCTGCCATTCAGGTTTTCAGTCTGATGCTCAACATAAACATCCCATTCTAAACTTTATTTCAACACCATCTCTTTTCTGTTACGAATCACAGGTGCCTTAATATGATGCTATTTCAATCGAAGAATAAAAGAATAGAGCTAGTTTATTTCATTGCAGCTTCAACTTGTAAGCATCTAATAAAATAACTTAGATTATAATACCGTTAGAGTAGTGCCAATCGTAACAGCAAAAAAGGTATGGTGTACTACCTTGAAAATGAAACATTACTCTCAGGAAAGAATACTCATTGCTTGGTGTTGATTGTTGATTTTACGGCGCATTAGCGCTGTAAAGAAAAATAAATCAACTAAAAGGTTATATCATAAAATAGTATGTATCAAAAAGGTTTATACCAATACGCTATAAGAATACAAAAAACACAACGATGATATGGTGAAAATATGCGAAGGTTCCCTATCAACTGGGGATGTAAAATATTTGTATAAAGGGTACTTAGGTTTGGGAATATGCGTTATAGTCGCTTCTTTCCAAGGTTTTGGTATATTAGCAATGGTCCATAAATCATTCAATACTGACGTTTATTCATAATTGAGGGGGGAGTTGGTCCTCCTTGTCTGATATCATGTAGGGTGAACATGCTTAATAACTATGAATTCTAAATACAGCCTTGATTCCGACCAAATATGTTTTAGAAACGAAATTTTTTTTTTTTTTTACAGTTTAATGGAGATTTACATTAAATTAACATAGTTGTGGGGATGTATATAAGATTGTAACTAAGAATGAACTTTAGAACCTCATTTTTGTTCTCAAATTGTGTCTTAGAGTTCATATTAAGTTTGATTATATTGGAATCGCTCACTCCTACCTTCACATCCGAAGTGGAGTCAGTCTTTTATTCGTGTTCAGTTTTTAATTTGAGATGATTTATTTATTTAAATTATTCACTGGAATTGCAAAGAACTCATCATTAATTTCGGACTAAAATCACTATTTTGGGTTTATTGACAATTCATTCAAAGGACGTTCGGGACTTTATCATTGTGATACATTGCCACATTCCAGGCTATTGTTACATCAGAACATTGAAAAAAAAATAGAATTTACTCTGAAAACTACATGAATTCATTCTGAATATGTCATACTTTTGGAACTATGATAAAACTTTAAAGACAGCTTAGGAAATCACAGGAGTGGGTGGGTGGGAGCTTGTTATTATTATTAGGGTATAAGGTGTTGATATAGATAAAACTTAACATCAAATGATCTGGAAACAGGGAACCAAAAGTAGTCCGCAGAATTTATCGATGTGTAAAAAATTTCAGATCAGTATCACGTGACCGTTTACATCCAATCAAAACGTAGAAAACGCAGTCAATTCATAAAAATTTGAATTATAATACTGCAAGTTTCTTTCAAATTTTCATTTTGGTTTCTAGAAAAATAAATTATTTCTTGAATTTTCCAAAGCTTGTTTGTTTTCACTCTTTTCTGTTACTTAGTTTAAGACCATAGAGTCGTTACAATTTAGCATAATTAAAAACGAGTACATTTGCTATGCCATGTTTAGAACTGTAGTGTTTATTGTTTAACTTTAAATGTCGGGAAACGTTATTGTTTTCCTGCCAATCGTGTCCCATACTTTCGTTTTAGAGGAACGAGAGTTTAAAGTAGAAACATAGTCCATCAATGATGCTTTATTTTATTCTTTAATAGTGAGGCAAAGCTTTATTCTGGAAGATGCGGTGTCTACTTACATTTTCGGGCCTCTGAGGAGTGTTAGTTTCTTTCCCTAGAACACAAAGTGGAAAATGTAAAATGTACTTACGGTATTACGGATTGAATTCTGAATTGTCCTAGAATTTCCAATACAATTCCTAATGATTAAAATTCTGAATAAACCTGAGTGGTATTCCAAATAAATCCAACGTTAGAAGTGTTCATGTGCCTGTGATGGCATGTGTCGTAGTTATGTGCCAACAGTCTTCTGTTGCAACACAATAATACAACCTAAGAATATATCCTTATTTGAATTTCACTACATATCAAAGTCACTATTTCCAAGAAAGTTATTTTTGAACACTCTTTATTTCTAGAGGAGAATAACTTGAATTAAATAATCTGAATAAATAATTTCATCCCAAATAAAATATTGGACACAACAATAATACAACTGATTATGCTCAGATCCTATAGCGCAAATGAATAATGTCTAGATAAACAAGATTGTATAGTGGAATATTTGACCTCAGGTCACAATTAGTATTTCTTAAAAACTATTAGCTAATTGAAACTTTCGTCCTGGAAGTTCCCAATGTTTATAAGATAAAATCTTAGTTATAATTAGAAGGTCTGTTACTAAAATTATGATATAAAATGTAAACAACAGGTATACCCGGCTTGTCATGGGGAATTTCCAATGTTCTGGACTCAGAATGAGATAAACATGTTGTTTAGAATCTAAAATCAATGATACAGGTCAGGTAGATAACGAACTTGATTTTGAACAAGGTCAAGTTAGAAATACAATTAGCCATAGCTTATAATGAATAAAAAAACTAAAAAGCAATGTAACTTAAATACTGAATGTTGTCGATGTGGAGACTATACTTTTCTGAGGCTTATAATGTGGAATATTTGAAGCTATTATTGCATTAGGTAGACTTGTTTGGGTCTTTGCATCCTTTGGTATCTTCAATTTGTCTTTAGTATAGATAAGAAAATTGGTTCATTTATGGAAGTTAAAGTTTTTGCCATCTTTCTGGCATCTAGAAAGGGGATATTTGAGGTTCATTTATTTCCTTCTCCTGCTTTCAGGTTTCGCACTCCTTTGAATTGGTGTTGTGATCTCTGCCACAGTTTGCACAGTGTGGATTGGATTTACACACGGATTTTCGATGGAAAGAGTCGCCGAATCGGCCACACACAGGGTTTTTCAAGCATCTGTCTTCGTGGTGACCGTACTTCTGACACCTGAAACCTCGAATTGGATTTGTTGTGTACATCTCAACCTTGACCTGCAAAATCCAACTTTTATTACCTTGTGTACTGTTCGTATGTTGACCGTGAGTATGATGGTGTTGTTGTCCTGCAAAGTTCCGGCACGTAAGATGATTATTCGACTAATGGTATGATATCTTGGTGAATCGTGCCTTAAATTATTTCTGTGCTGCTGATCCCCGACAAGTCACGGCAACGAATTACACCCTTGGATGAATTCATAGAAGAATGAACAAAAAAAGTTGCTGGTTTATAAAAGAACATGTTACTCTTTCAGTTTTTTCTCTGGACTTACCCACCCACCCCAAGCAAGACTTCCACTTTTTTCACGGTTGTCGGTGTACTGACTAGACTAGGCATAGTCGTTTCGACTATAAATGATGATATAGCGGCGAGCAGTTTCAACGCGTCTTTTGAATGGATCAGTATTATGTTTGTAAATGAATCCACGCCACATGATTCATAGTCCGAGTCTGACAGCTCTCAAGTGCCAAGGATATATAATTGGTATACTCAGCAGGTAAATATACTTCCCAGTTGACCCGTGAAGCCACCGCCTTCTGTGAAGTCTTCTGAGGTAGATAACAAAGGCGTAAACTGTTGAGGCAACGTTGGTATCAAAAGAGATACAAATAGAAACGGTTGAAGAGAAACTTAGCAAACAATTTGAGAAGACCACCACTACCTAAGGCAAGTTGAGAAGACCACCTAAGGCTCAAATTGACAATCCGATTTGTTGAGACCGGGAGCATCCCGACCACCCGCCTAGTAAGAAGTAGGGGCCAAGGTAGTTTGTTGCATCAGGGAGCCTTTCATGGGTCTCCCGTTTGCTCAACTACCATGAGCATCTCTTTCCTCGACATGAGTCGCAACCCACGTCCATCAGGTTGCGTCCTCTCAGTCCAATACTTCATTTTTGACAAGAAATCAATAGAATGCTGTATAGCTTGCATTATTTTCATTCTTTCATATATTTTAGCAAAACATAAAGACGCTTGTCTGCAGTACAAACAAAATTTAACTGTTTCACGGTGTTTGCTGTAATTTTTCATTGTTTTTAATATATCATACAAACGACACAA
Source organism: Megalonaias nervosa (assembly GCA_016617855.1). Taxonomy (NCBI): domain Eukaryota; kingdom Metazoa; phylum Mollusca; class Bivalvia; order Unionida; family Unionidae; genus Megalonaias; species Megalonaias nervosa. The sequence continues at coordinate 47,482 of JAECUM010009875.1, forward strand.
TCAAATTAAAGTTGTATATTTTCGAAACAATGCATATACCTTTTGTCATTGTGGTTTTGATTCAACTATGTGTTTTTGTAAAGGGGATAAACTTTAAGAACCGTTAAACGGTTGATTTTTGTGATAACATTACTCTGTAAAACTGTTGATTTTTGTGATAACATTACTCTGTAACTTGCTCACTTAAGAACGCTTACGATGTAATTAATTTTGTGTAATGGTATGTGAATACGTATATGAAAGCCTCTTTACACTACAGCAATTATCCACACTACAAAATCTAAATGTCCTCCTGCTGACGTGTTACAAACTGTCAGTTTGGCTGAATATATCACAGTTTCCTTTGAGAATGAGAAGGCATTATTAAAGAAAACGAGGATGGAATATCCCATGATTGATTACTGAATGAAATGGTCATTGCTTTCGAAGGTGCATTAAGCCCGTCCATCACAATCTTTCAAATTGACGGTGCCATGCCAATACATTAACCTCTGGATGTCAGAGTCATCTACTGCGATTAATATATACATACACAGTGATCGTGAAACTCATGCCGGAGAAAGATTCATAAATCAATTAATAGCTTCAGCGCCGTATGACGAAGTTCGCTTCAACCCCCCCCCCCCCCCCCAAAGAATCCAGTTATTAATCGCCTTCAAAATGTTATCCCTTTATTCAAACATTAAATTCAAGTTTGGTCTTTCAAGAAGGACAATCTTACAGCGTAAAAAGAAAACTATTTTCAGTCACCCTCCCTTATATCTTAAAAGTAAATGGTAAAAGCCAATGCAACCTCCTTTAAGTAACTCTTGCCAACATATATATTAGCTGTACTGGATGCTTCCAAAGTCCGACGGTCGGATATGTCAAAATATAACAGAAGAATGCTATATCAGTTTAAAATCAGTCTAGTAACCTGCGAAATAAGGAAAGTAAATCCACTTCTTGAAACAAAATACTTCAGATTTGTTGAGATTTATATACACAATTCAATGAATAATCGACTGTGCCCATGAAGTACATTTCTTTTTACGAAACTACGTGCCAAAAAGACTCGCTTTATGATTAGTGCTTCATTAGGTCCTTTAGGTCCTTATGTAATGGAAACATTATTGCAATTAAATAACGTGATTATAAATCATTTTATAAATCATTTGTACTGTCAAACTCTGAATATTGAACACTACAATATTCGGAAAAAGTTTTAAGAAATGTGGAGTCTAATTCCATTGTTAAAGTTGATTGGTATGTTTGACAGTTGTACGCAATTTAGGTGTTACCTATTAGAACCAGTCGTTTATTTTGTGACATCTGTTTTAGAAATAAATGTAATATAAAATGAAGTCAAGACTGTCTGTCTATGAGCTACTGCAAAGGACGAATAACAAAATATTGAGGATGGGATGAAATCATAATTTACGTTAGTTTAATTCAACATGTTAAGTGTTGCCAGATGACCAGGTTGTGCTTAAAGGAGAATGACAGGATAAATCATTGGATAGGTAAAGCTCCAGTTCATTAGTGGGTTTCTATCAATGGCATATCCCATGTTGCCGGTTGGAAGGATTTCATATTGTTTCTTACATATGCGTTACTTACGAGTGATTGCCTAATGTCAATATACTTAGTACTCAGACAAATTAATAGTGAATATATGCTTACACATAATGATCACTTTTCTTCTTGAAATCAGTGTGTCATGAATTTTTTTGCTGAAACTGTTTTATGTCTTCTAGCTATGTATTCAGGAGAAATTGTAATTATTTATTATTTGGGAAGGCATTATTTATTAACTTAATGGTTTATTTATGGTATACCTTATTACCCCATACACAATACGGTGCCAATATTTGGGGCATTGGGATCACCATTTACACATTTACGATTTATAAAGAAAAATAAGCATGAGATATCATAGTAATGGATCCAAAACTATAGCTAGCATAACTGTCACAGAGAGAGAGAGAGAGAGAGAGAGAGAGAGAGAGAGAAAGAGAGAGAGAGAGAGAGAGAGAGACTGGCAGAGGGGGAGGAAGGGAGAGCGAGAGAAAGAGTCACGAAGATAAAACTGTGTATGCATGTATATTACATATAATAGTCTCGCATTCCTATATTTATAATTTTATGGATTTTGTAATCTATCCTTGCACCCATGCATGCTGGCAAACCTTGATGCATATATCAAAGATACCTTATATATTAGCTTGAAGCCAGTCAAGTCTAGACATCTGGCTACCTTGTCATGACCTTTGTGGATACTTCCCAATAATTCCCAGTATATATGTATATGGCTGATTAGAGCTCCAAGGGTGTCCCCACATAATGTTGGAAATGCCCCAGGCTTCTAAGTTTAATTTATGTCAAAAAAGAAATTTGATTCGAAGATCCTCTATTTTGCTCTCCTAGTATTTTTTTTTACCAAACTTCCCATGGATTAGCGGTTTCCGAGTCCGTATTCTCCTCCCTACATGTACTTCCTGCATGTCGGCCTTTCTTTCTCTTCTAAACTATATCTCTTGTTCTAAAGAAGTGATATGTCTTTAGGGTTTTTTTAGTTCCCTTTAAGTTTTAATTTTGAAACGTTACTGTATAGTTTTATAAATTGTTGTTTTTATTTTTATTTCAGGGCTATTATGGGTCAAGATTTCTACTGTTGACACTATTTTTGTTTTAGATATATAACTATTTCGTACTGAGTGGGTGCGTGAGTGTCACTATCCAACTACTCTTTATCTTCGGCCTTCCAGGGAAACCATCAATGAGAATGGGAACACTCCACTAGGGGAAAATGGAGAATACCATCTCGGCATAGGTCTCGACCGCGCCAAGAGCCTAGCGTGTTTTAGTTTTGTGGTTTTTATTTTTAAATTTTAAATTTTTTCAAATTATGTTTTTTTCTTGTCTTTATATTTTGTTTTTCCACTTTCAGAGCTTCTAAAAACTAATTGTTAATATTTTCCTTGTCCTTATCTCTTCTTTCCCAATGTTTTTTTTTCCTTGGCCTTCTCTTGTTGGTCGTGTTATTTTATCATCTGTAATGGTCGTGGTTCCATTATTATGGAGATTTTTCTCTCTCTTGTACATTCTTCCTCTTGGTGTAATTTTCCGCGTTTGTATCCCATTCTCTTTTACCGTGTTCTCTGTGTTCTTATTTCCTATTAGTCTTTTCTTTTCCGCCTGATGCTTCCAGTTTTGGTAATTCTTTTCTGTGAGAGTGTAGCGTCGGCATTGTTTTATTTCTTTCCTCAGGGTTTTTTTCCCTTTTTCTGATATTCTTTTAGAGTTATTTTTCACTACTTCCCGAAATATTGTCAGTTCAGTTTAACGGGTTTCAGTTTGTGTTGTGGTTTCCGTTTGTATTTTTCCCTGCTCCATGTTAGTTGCGTTCACCTCTGTTTGTTGTACTGTCGGGAATTTTCCAGCCCTTGTACTACGTTTCAGCTGAGAATCCGTACATACAGGATAATGCCTTTATTTCCTGAGCATCCTCGTTGTCAATTTCGATGATTCTGGTCCCTGCATATACCTGTTGGTATAGTTGATATGTTTCCATTGATATCTTTACATTTGAGTTCCGTATTCTTTCCCTCCAAATTTATCTTTGAATCTATTGTGGCTGCCAACGGAATATCATATGCTACTCTAGTGATATGTATTTCTTTTGCATTTGGTTTTTATCTCCCTAACTATGAGTGGTGCATCTACGACCATTCCTTCCCTGTTTTCACAATGGGTCCATACTAGATTTACTCCTTTTGGGGTAGAATATGTATTGTCCCCTTATATCTCCCCAATGTAAAGCTATTGTGTGTTCCAGTTGTCCTCTTATTCCCAGTGCCGTCATTATGAGTTTGAATTGTGAGGTGATGACACAAGATATTTACATTCATTCTTATTTAAGTTCTCAAATTATGTATTCCAGTTTGTAACTGAGGCTGGTTTGTGATCAGTACAGATGTACAGATGAGAGTTTTGTAAATTCATTTACAGCTCTCTTTGTCCATAAATTATAAGCGAACACATGGATGCATACATTGGTGCTGTATATTAGAACTGGTACTTACATTAAAGTTACTTCTGTAGATTTTTATGGCAACCAACAGCCCCTGAATTTCTAGGAATCAGGTATTATTAGGGCTCTTTTTGGCCCAAGAGTTCAAACATTTTTTAAAACATTGTTGATCAGATAATGCCATAGCAAACAATACATCAACATTTGGAAAACTTAAGATTGAAATTGATTCTTAAAATTTATTTGATATGATGTCATAATTATGCACTCACGACTAAATGTGCTAAAGTTGGAGCTATTTTTTAAAAATAAGGTGGTCCTCATGCGACAATCACATGCTTATTTTTACAGAAAATCAAGGCATACGTGCATAAACTTTAAACTATCGTTTTGACTCTTTCATTTGGACGATATGAAAAACAATACAATTTAGGGTTAATTTGTAGCTTGTTTCTCTACATCGGTCGAGTATTGACATCATCTAGATTGATAGGTTTTGCTACAATGAACACACAAAATAATTTTCACATATACCAAAATGAATATATGTTCCCTTTAATATGTATACATATGACATAGTGAAACAATGAAATAAAAATTTGTTTGTTCGGTTATTGGTTAAAAAAAAAAACCTGCAAATTTTGCTACATTTCTGTCTCTTCAAAAGACCTCACAAACTAATAGTGCAATTGAGAATATGTTTCATTTCTTAACAAAAGACACACTTTTTCAAAAACCATCCAGACATGTGCAGTTTTCAAACGTATTCTCTTTTGCACTCCTCAACGAAAGGACAAATAAGACAGTGTTCTTATCTTACGCCTTATGTCCCTATCCATATGGGAGTCCAGTTCAAGTATAAAGTCACAAATGCCCGTTTATTCTCGTCTGTTTATTTAAAAATAATTGACGTTCATCGTGTTTTGGGACATTCTGAATTTTAAGCAGAAGGTAAGTTAAATATAGAAGAAGCGCATGAAAGAAACTAACCCACAACAACAACAACAGAAACAACAACAACAAAAAGCAGCTTACGGTATTATTTTATTACGTGGTCTGAAAGATTGATGATAAAATTAATAATATAGTGTATCGTTCCGTTTGATGAATTACTTCAGTACACAAATTCACGGTATCCTTTGTTGAAGACCATATCTTTCGTTCTCCAGATGACGATAAATCGGGAAAAATAAACTGAATGCAGTAGTTATCAAAGAAATATTTATTGAAGAACGGGATATATTCCCGTGCATTTACTGTACTCTACTTGTAAAGCAAAGGAATTAATAAAATATTCTTTGAAAGGGAGAATTTTTTATAGAATAAAACCGATCTTATCCAAAAGAAACTCCCACGATGAGAAGTTCCCTATATATAATAATGTGCTGTTATGGTTTTAAGGTGCCCAGTTGGTTTAAGGGTAAAGTGCTTGGCTGCCAACAAACAACTACATGGCAAGTAACAGTTCGAGTCTTTTTAGATGCAAACTATTTCTTTTATACGTTTATATGTATAAATCACATTTCTTTTATTTTTCCTTCAGAGAGTTAAGTTTGTTCCACATGCACAATGTCTTTCATTCTATTTTTCTTTCTCGTATCATATAAGATTTGAATTAACTTAAAAATAACACTAAAAGCAGTTTGTTTTAAATACTGATAGTTTTCATCTAGTTGCTTACATTTGTCATTATTTAACTTATTATTGTTTATCATTCCATTTTTTCCTGCTGATTTGTACAATTCCTTTGCTCATGTGTTTGTGTGTGTGTGTGTGTGTGTGTGTGTGTGTGTGTGTGTGTGTGTGTGTGTGTGTGTGTGAGAGAGAGAGAGAGAGAGAGAGAGAGAGAGAGAGAGAGAGAGAGAGAGAGAGAACTAACGGCCATTTTCAATGGCCATATTGAATATAAAGAAACTGGAGGGAGGTAGCCTTTTGGAGTCTATTTTTGTCATTTCTGCCGTTGTCCATTTGCTGGATTTTGATTGTTATATACCTGTCTTCTTTTATCTTATCACTTAAAATGTAAATGAATGTTTCATATGTGTTTGTTGATCGTCAAACTCTGGCAAGCAGGTCTGCCATAGCTGCTTCACTATTTTAAATCAAACAAAATGTTCGATTACAGGCCTCACCACTGGAACAAAATGTTCGATTACAGGCCTCATCACTGGAACAAAATGTTCGATTACAGGCCTCACCACTGGAACAAAATATTCGATTACAGGCCTCACCACTGGAACAAAGTCTCTTTATTCTTGGGTTTACAACCTCTTTTAAAAGTCTCGACAGACTGGACTATTTGTGTGTGCCTACGTGGGTGTGCGCGAGGTGTAAGTCTTTTGAAGGTTTTTTCTATGTTTACACGCTTAAAAGAAAACACTTGTTATACGACCTAGTTTATATGACGTACAATGATTAAGGAATACAAACGTCATATAGATAACATGATATGGACGTCATATAGAGAACATGATATGGACGTCATATAGATAACATGATATGGACGTCATATAGATAACATGATACAAACGTCATATAGATAACATGATATGGACGTCATATAGATAACATGATATGGACGTTATATAGATAACATGACATGGACGTCATACAGATAATATGATAAGGACGTCATATAGATATGGTATGTAACGATATTTTTATAATGCACCATCCCCAATTTCCAAGGCATATAATATCAAATTTGAAAATTACGGGGAAAATGGCACGGTTTTTCTCGAAAGGAAATCTAGATCCGTTTCCTTAGTATATTAACCACTGAATATACAGGAGCTGAAGTGATAAATACCATGTATTAACAATGAGGAGATAATGTCGAGTTCTAATTAGGTATGCCACATCAATGATGTCGGAGATAAGATCATGGGTAGGGGAGGCATTGCACACTGGAACACATACATATATTCATTTGATTTCATCTGTCTTATTGTAAGTATTATTTATTCATACCAACCACTCTCATTCCCAACCATTCCCCGTATATAGTTAGCACTGGGTCGGGAACCAACCCACTGACTGCCTCACAATTCAGTTTAAGTGTACTTTACAGGGAATAATGGTTGATACTAGAACATAGTATTATATTCTAAACACAATATAGAATTTAATATTAGCCACGGGGAGGTGGGGTGGGGTGGTGGTGTTACGTATATGTAATTAAATTGTTTGTGTGTTAGTTTTGAAATTCCTTTTATTTTATTTTTGTTTCATTACATTTTATTGTAATGATTATTGAAAGGATTCGAAATTCTTTTTCAGTAATTCGATATTTTCTTTTACTAAATGTTATTTATCTAAGACGTAAAACGTGTTACATGAGAATTATTTTTAGTTAACCTAGTTCGTCTTAGGTTGGGGAAGTTTGTAAACAGGCAGTTAAAATGATTGGTCAGTATCAGGGCCATACTTTCCTTGCGTGATCACCATGTGTAAACAACGTTTATTTATTATTGGTTTTTAAATGGGGTTACACTGGCGTACGTGATAGATTTCTTGTAGTAAGAGACCACATGACCCATCTCGAGAGACTTGAAATGATGTTTATGGGGTTTAAATACGCATTCTTAATATTCTTCTGTCAGAGTCGTTTTAACATCTTGAAGGAACAAGGTTTTTTTTTCATTTGTTGCCAGATTGTTTGTTTTTCATCTGTTTTTTGGATTTAATAATTGATTCTCCTGGAAACTCAACAAGTTGACTTTTTAATAAAAAATTCTGAAATATATTCAGTGGACATTTATTCTAGAATTATTCGGAAACAAAAACTGATTCAATTGAGGAATTGTTGATATTCGTACATTGGACCACATCTGACGTCATCGCCTTCCATATTTGTATGTCGTCGAGATTCGAACCTGGATTCTAATAGAACTATTTAGTGACAGGACTTGTGTTTTCATTATTAGGATCAAATTTTGGATTATATTCACAAACTGTAAGTCCTATTTGCCAATTTTTACATTGTTTCCTAGGGAAATAAATTATTTTGTTAAAATATACAAAGCTTGTTGACTTCACTCTTTTCTTCTGTTACATTTGTACGAGCCTACACGTAACGGGTTGTGAGAGAGAGAGAGAGAGAGAGAGAGAGAGAGAGAGAGAGAGAGAGAGAGAGAGAGAGAGAGATTTGCATCTAAAGCTTGTCCGTTTTCACAAGTTCTAACTCATTGGAAATATAATGATTTCTTCAAGCATCCTCTTCCTGGAGATCAGACAAATTATTCCACCATATGCATATATATTTACTAGTGATAAAATATGCAATGGATGCTTTAAAAATGTACGACTTTTCGTAACTTAATCTTTCAAATGAAAAAGCAATCAGAAGCATGTTTTATTATATGGCTTTTGGAACGCTGTTAAACACATCAACTCATAATGCAGGCATTACATAATTGGACGACAAGCACCGCTCTTTCTGGTTGTTTCATTTGATTCAAAACTTAATCTTTCCTATCGGTATCAATGAATGCACAGTTAGTGGAAGATAACAATGACTCGTACGTTTTCATTAGGAATAGGGTTACGATGAAAAATTTTGATATATGTTCCAGTAGTTTCTTATATCTTAAGCTGAACAAAGCCCTCTGCATATCAGTGTGACATGACAAATTTTAAGTATATTGTTTCTTTCTCTGTAAAGAGAAATTGAAACACAAGTTAGATTTACTTTAACCTTGGTGATATCTTATTTAGTCGGTTATAAAGAATATTGTACTTTCATTCAAAAGAAACTATAGCTCTTTAAAAACTTTGAATTCTGTGTGATAGTTTTTGGAGAAAGTGTCTTCTTTTCTTGGTTTTGCGTTGAAACTTCGAGAACCTAAACCATTCAGGAAATCTCATTTATTTCAAGACTTACTTAATCAGGGCCCTGTGTGGATTTGTATTAACTATCGTACTGAATCTTTGTTTGGATGAAAATAATTACCCGAAAAAATAACACCACGTCTCAGAAAACGGCATGTATGTGCAAATATACGCATATATGGGTAAAATATATTGTGGTCGCCGCACAGGTACTGCTGGATCCAAACGGATCTCACCAGACCAGATGTAGATATTGGACACCAGAAGAGATTCAAACATGAACTGTGCACCACATCATTTGCAGTTTTAAAAGCTTCCTCTTGATTTGTTCATAGATATAAGCCTGTTATGCCGGTCTTACCATAAAAGTATAGTAACTGGGCCACACGTTATGTTCTATAGGAACTGAAGTAGTTGTCTGATTTCTTGCATCGAGTAACCTAGTCTAAAAGGAAAAAGTAAGCCGAAACCCATTATATCCCGTTTTTTTCATCACTTTAAGTTATTTTCGTACTTTTAGTAATAAATTGACTGTTGTGTAAGTTTGAGAACTTTTTGCTCACGGTACCAATTTGTATTCACGCTTGAATTTGCTGACAATGAAGTGCTATGAAAGTAATATTTGACTTTAGGTCACAGGCATATTAATGTTATATTGTAAGGAAACAGCCTATGTATGGTGGTATATGACAATAAGGTATTTACAAACGAAGGGCACTACTGAATGAAAATATTTACCGGAAAAAATAAGCGATTTTTTTCAGAAAAAGAAACTACATATAGATAAATTGTACGCAATATTAGGATTGAGCCCTGATAAAATTTCTGTGTTGCTTTCCCTGCGAAAGTCTATATTGAAAGTAAAGGATGGCAGTCTACTCGGTCTGATTTTTTAACACTTGCACCGGATAGCATTATTTTCATCATCTTAAAGGTTGCCGCCTGAATCCTGCAAAAAATGCGAACATGCCTTATCATAAATGTTTCGTAATTGACACTGGTATATGGTAATTGGCAAAGTTGTTTGTGTTCTGTTATCTACTCATTTATCAAAGCAAAACGAGTAAAATATTTTTGCTTTCGTGGTCGGGGACATGGAGGAAAGAAGAACAGGTTTAAGAATACAACAATCATCTACATTACGCGGTGACTTTAATCTTATAATACCCGTTTTAACGTATGATCTTTAAACCTGTTGTACGTGAATTATGGACTTAGACTTTGTGTGGAAGCAAGTATGATGCACCATTTAGACAGTCTTTATGCTGAGGCAAAGTAACCATCACTTTATTTCAGATCAACTTACTTAGCTCCACAGAATACAATCAAACTATCCTCAGATTCATCTAATCCTGCACATTGCGTCTTCTTTTTGTTCAAATACCATAAATTGTACACTCAGAAATTAAATTGCATTCCATCCTTTGGCATTCGAATTCGTACTTATCTAGAAGCAAAACAAACTTTCCAATACATCAAAATGTTATGTTCCCAAAACGTTCGTTATCAAACCCACCAAATAAAATATGTTTGCCAATTCAAAACTAGATTGAACAAGTCTCTCGTTTTTCCCCATGATTAAATCGATCGGCGTTTTCATTTCCAATCCTGTGTCGCGTTATTAAACTGCCAGAAATATGGCTACTAGTAAGATTGCAACAAAAGGATTAATTGATTGTAGTTTTTCAGAGCACTAGCAGGTAGGGTTATAAAGTTTATATCATAATGATGTGTGTATGTAAAGTCGATCCTTCTCATTAAAACAATTAGAAAACAAACGAACGAGAGGGTTATGACAATATAGGTTGTATGTACAAAAGGATACTTGGATAAAACAAAAGTTATTTCAAATAAGTGACAGTACATATGCTGATTAAAAATACTCAAAGGAAATAGGTTGCACATATGTTATATTTTACAATAAATGTAACTTCCTTGAAGAACGTTTAATTACGGGACACATTATTCTACCAAGAAGCCCTTTCCTGTGATGAAAACGTTATTAACGATCGCATACAAACATCACAATCGGTGAATAGTATCTTAAAATTAGAAGGTTGCAGAGATAGGGATATTTTCACAACGCTGTCTGCTCTTTCATTACCTTTAAAGCGGTCATGACTGAGTCTCCCACAGTATATTGTATTGTAAGAGGTACACGTCTTGGTATATTTACTGTAGAGTGACTGAAGTACTGATAATGACTCGAAGAAGATATTTAAATATTTTGGATCCGATATATTTCATTACGTGATCTATTACTCTGACTTGTGCTGAATATATCGGTACAACATCTCGCAAAAGACGTTTTGTAGTGCGAGTTCCACTTATGAAGGTTACAGCATCCTAAGGACCACCCGTTGAGCCGTCAAAATAAATTCTTGTATAATTTCTCAAAGTTGGAGTACAGTTCCCTATAAGAGGTATGAAAAATGGAAGGATTGGTATCTGATTTTTCCTTTATGCAGAGTAAACTACTTTGGTTACAGAAACAAACTACTTTAGCATTTTTGAAGGTTAATCTTTGCATCCGCAAGAAGAAACCGATCAGCTGCAAGTGTCGGCATGAGGGTGACGATTGGTCGTCCTGCACGATGAAAAGCTCTTGTGTGAAGTGCAATGACAACTGTATATCTCTTATTTTAGAGATCATCTTAAGTAGAAGCAGAACGGAAAAATACAATTGGTAAAATACGCAAAAGGCTTAATATTTTCCGAGACAGGACTATCGTGAGAGAAGCTACAACTTTTCCAAGCAATGCCGGTATATCATACGCCAGCAAAGCTAAGAAGGAGAGGAAACAAACTTTGGTCGTTTCGCAACGCAAAGAGACATTAACGGATAGAGGGAAGACAGTATGTGATTGTTTCAAACACACAATCTTCTTAAAACATGATCCTACTCGTCATCATGTCAGGTTATCCGAGATCCATCTCTGTCACTTGGCGTTTCGTTGGAATTTGGTGACGATCTCTGTAGCAGAAACCATTTTCCTATTTACTTGTTAAGTAATACTCCCAAACCTCGAAGGCTAGGGCAGGTATAGGAACTGAACATGATAGATCTGTAAACGTGTTAGTCCCTCTACAAATCAAATTTGACAGTTGTTTATTTCGACAAAACAGTGTATCTAATACCTTTATATACAAACACGGAGGTTGTCCGGGATGCAACACCAAAACAGCTTGCGATTCCCTATCGTGTTAACAAATGGTTTATTGATAATTTTAACGGGTTATCAGTAAAATAGAAAAAAGCAAATTAAAACTTTAAATGACCAACAAATGAAATGTGACTACATACCTTCCATACGGAGGTAAATATTTTCGTACCATTAGAAAAAGCAAGAGGTAAACAAGGAGATTCTTTATTAAATCAGTATTGAATATTGTACGAAAAATTAAATTGCAAAATCAGATCTATCGAACACTTAACAAAATATAATTAATGGGTCATGATCTTACACCAATGTTTAAACACAGTGGCCAAAATAGTCCATAAATCGCTTTAGATATTTAGTATGAAACCTTTTGACACGACAGTATACTAAAGATATGGTTCCTTTAAATATCAGATTTATAAACGCTGAAAAGTACAATAATCTTTGCACTCTCAGAGACCTACAAGGTTCTCCTGATCCAGCCTATGACACGTGATCACGACAAGATGATACTCTCTATCTACGTCTGAAACGCTTACCCGATATAGTTGTCAACGCTACACATTTTCAATAACATCTGGGAAACTTCCAGCCGTCATTTCGAAAAGCGGAATGGTTTCCAGAACCTAAACCTGGAAATTACCATACCGACCGTTCCAATTATTATACCACAGAACTAACCAGTAGTATCTCCAGAACCGTGGAACATTATGACACACGAGAGATCCATCTGGTAGTCCGCGTCCAGGAAACTACTATCAGACATCCAATGTGGATGCAAAAGTCAGAGAAGCTCAATTAATTATCGATTCAGACTTGAAGCATTAGAGAAGCTTGCTAAACACAGAACATATCAAAGTCATCGTTCTATTCGGGTTTACGGCGTAACAAGATGAACCGGGTTGAGTCAGATTATAATGAAGGTACAAAGATGTTTATTTGTAGATGACTAAAGATAGAAAAATCCACACACAAAAGTCTTTTGCATCAATTCGAAGACTCGATTTTTAACAATGATGCGCACCGCGTTAAATAACTGAAATAATATAACAAAAATGATACGGTTCCTAATTGGAAGGAATTGTAAGATGTCATAAAACGAACAGTCCAACAATAATAAACGAAATGAAATTCACCATTAAGCACAAAAAGAAACAATTAAACTCTCTGGTCCCTCACCACGAGATAACCACTATCTTCCTCAAGGTCTACGTCACCACCGACAGCAGCACATAGGGTATATACTAACCCAAATTAGCACTACGGCTGAAACAACACATATAGTACGGTGCAGACACAAAGATACAGCATAGCTCCGTCACTATCGCTCTATCACTCCTTCAGCCCCTCTCCCTTTCATCTGAAAATATATTATCTAAATCAGTCTAATATCAGTAACACGGTCATGTATAACATGTAATGACGTAACTGGCGCATGCGCGTAAGTGGAGTTGATCATTTCATAAAAATCACATCATCGGGACTGGCGTATCAGGTTATAATAATAATCGTGTCTGTATCTGACGATATTTTACAGAACTTAAGTAGCATTCTCTTGTCTCTTACTTCATGCAGCAATGTGAATACAATCCTTCTGTTCAGTTATATAGTGGTGAACTTGAAAAAAGCTATAATAAAATCGAACATTTGTTACGAGTCTATGCTCTTAAAATAAGTAACAGAAAAGAATGAAGACAACAAGCTTTGTAAAATTTAACAATTTATTTTCCTAGAATACAAAGTGAAAAATGAGAAAAAAGAACTTACGGTATTGCGATTAAATCCAAAAAATAATCCAAAAAGTAAAGACACCAGTCCTAGTAATAAAACATTCTGAAAAAAAAAATCGGTTCAAGTCCCAAAGAGATTTAAAATTGAAGGCGATGACGTCTGTTATAGCCTGCGTCGTACTGATGTGTCAACAGTTTCTTGTTGAATCACAGAAATATTATTCCAGGTTTAAATTCAGTATAAATTCCAATGAATGTCTTCATCCAAGAATTTTGTCAGAGCACTTTTGTATTTTCAGAGAAAATAATCACTTGAATTCAATAATTTGAAGAAAATAAAATTCAGCCCAAACTGGAGACAACATAATACAACCCAAATTGCTAGGTGTTAAAGCACGACTGGTAAAATCTTCACAATCACAAGATAATATAGTTCTCTGTTTGACCTAAGGTCACAAATTAGCATTTTCTAAAAACAACCATTACCTAATGGAAAATAAATTTCTAGCATGATTTAATAAGCCTTGTTTATTTAAAACATAATACCCTATAAAATTTACCTTGGAATCCCCAAAACCCTGACCCGAATCAACATGTTAACCTGAATAATAGTTTGGTAAATGAACTCATACCCATAGAGGATAATGAAGCTATTATTAGTTGTTTACATCAATGAAATAAAAAAAGTAAAAAAGTCAATCAGGTCAAACAGAACTGAACTCAGTTCTGGACAATGTCGAGTCCAGCAGACAATGTTACATTACAATAGCATGTAATGGAATAAAACAAATTTAAAACTAACAGACAAACAATTAAATTTAATAGACATAACATTGCATTATATAGTTCTGAACTATAAAAAATGCACAATAAATATTAGTACAATAAAATAGAACAATTCTATCCTATAATACAGGTAGGAAAATACAATTCACATGCCACTGCAGCTGGAGATATGGCGCCGTAAAGCACAGGGATTCGTTGCAAAGAAAATTAGGAGTTTCCGTCAATGAATCGGGGGCTGGGGGTCTAACCTGTAACAATATAACATAAGGGAAGACACGAGCCTGCTTCCCCCTTGATTGTTCCAACGCCGCTCCAACCCTGCTAGTTTATCCTAATTATATCTGCTAATTTCCAACTGAAGCCAGTCGTAATCAAGAATAGTTCAATTTTCACAACAGCTCGACACAATTCGTTCAGTTGGTGAGAAATTGAAGACAACACAACAATTGTTCGCCTATTTTGACGCCTGGATGAGTACCGGCAAGGCAGTGCCGTTTGCATTCGGATAGTTTTGGATTTTACCATTGACCACAGTAAATATCGTTAATGTACATTGTAATGCGTTTTATTTTTTGGTGGTAGAAACAAATATGATTTTGGTAAATTTGGTGCTGATTGCTGGTTACATTGTTGCACCATGCATTGTTAACGACTGAAACAGACTTTTGGATGAAAATACCTGTCAATACTTACTGTAATAACCTAAACAGTTATCAGTTTGCTATAGTCTGCTTGTATTTAGCGCTGATGTGCGGACTAGAGGTTGTTCGGATGTTTCCTTTCGATCAATGGTGAAATCCAAGACTATCCGAATGAAAACGGCACTGCCTTGCCGGTATGTATCCAGGCGTCAAATGGGCGAACAATTGTTGCATTTTCTTCAGTATGTCACAAACTGAAAGAAGTGTGTTGAGTTGTTTTACAAATTGATCTATTCTTGATTACGACTGGCTTAAGTTGGAAATTAGCAGACAAAATTATGATAAACTATCAGGGTTGGAACTATCAAGGGGTGCAGACTCTTGTCTTCCCTTGTGTTAGATTGATACATGTTAGACCCCCAGCCCTCGATTCATTGAAGGAAACTCCTAATTTTCTTTGTAACGAGCCCCTGTGCCGTAAGGTGGACCGGTTACTGACAAGACTATCCATAATGTGAAATTTGAATGTACCAAAAGCCTATGTGTACATTGACTATGTTGCAATGCAAGCACGGCCTGTGCGCTCAAGGTAAAATCGTTTTTCCCATCGTAAGCACTTTGCTCGTGCAGCAAGGAGTGAACCGAAATCACTGCATTGAAATAATGTATGATATGATGTATGAGTAGATTCTATTCCAAATATTCATAAACAATAAATATACATAGTTCCGTGACATGGGGAGTCATCAAATATTAGTATTATATCCAATTTCTTTTTCTGGTTATAAAATTTCAGAATTACGATAGGCACCACCTATTGAGAAAAGCGTTGAAACTTATGTAAGTCCCCCATTTAAATATCAAAATTAACAAAAAATTTGAAATGCTTTAACCCAATAGCTGATAGCAGCTCATTATTTATCGAGAACGTTTTGATCTGCAAAACGTCAAATAGTATTCATTCTGCTCAACTGCTGTAAATCAAAATGCATGCATTCTGCTCAACTGCTATAGATCAAATAGTACGCATTCTATTGAACCGCAACAGATCAAACTGTAATCATTTTACTGATCTACTTTAGATCAAAGAGTGTTCATCCTACGGAACTGCCGTAGATCATAATGCATACGTTCTACTCAACTGCTCTAGATCAACGAGAATGCATTCTACTCAACTGCTATACATCAAAGAGAATGCAATCTACTCAACTACTATAGATTAAAGAGAATGCAATCTACTCAACTGCTATAGATCAACGAGAATGCATTCTACTCAACTGCTATAGATTAAAGAGAATGCATTCTACTCAACTGCTATAGATTAAAGAGAATGCATTCTACTCAACTGCTATAGATTAAAGAGAATGCACTCTACTCAGCTGCTATAGATCAACGAGAATGCATTCTACTCAACTGCTATAGATTAAAGAGAATGCATTCTACTCAACTGCTATAGATCAACGAGAATGCATTCTACTCAACTGCTATATATCAACAAGAATGCATTCTACTCAGCTGCTATAGATCAACGAGAATGCATTCTACTCAACTGCTATAGATTAAAGAGAATGCATTCAACTCAACTGCTATAGATTAAAGAGAATGCATTCTACTCAGTTGCTATAGATCAACGAGAATGCATTCTACTCAACTGCTATAGATTAAAGAGAATGCATTCTACTCAACCGCTATAGATCAACGAGAATGCATTCTACTCAACTGCTATAGATTAAAGAGAATGCATTCAACTCAACTGCTATAGATCAACGAGAATGCACTCTACTCAACTGCTATACATTAAAGAGAATGCATTCTACTCAGCTGCTATAGATCAACGAGAATGCAATCTACTCAACTGCTATAGATCAACGAGAATGCATTCTACTCAGCTGCTATATATCAACGAGAATGCATTCTACTCAGCTGCTATAGATTAAAGAGAATGCAATCTACTCAACTGCTATATATCAACGAGAATGCATTCTACCGTACTGCTATAGGTTAAAGAGAATGCATTCTACTCAGCTGCTATAGATTAAACAGAGTGCATTCTACTCAACTGCTATAGATTAAAGAGAATGCATTCTACTCAACTGCTATATATCAACGAGAATGCATTCTACTCAACTGCTATAGATTAAAGAGAATGCATTCTACTCAGCTGCTATAGATTAAAGAGAATGCATTCTACTCAACTGCTATATATCAACGAGAATGCATTCTACTCAGCTGCTATAGATCAACGAGAATGCATTCTACTCAACTGCTATTGAGAGAATGCATTCTACTCAACTGCTATAGATTAAAGAGAATGCAATCTACTCAACTGCTATAGATTAAAGAGAATGCATTCTACTCAACTGCTATAGATCAACGAGAATGCATTCTACTCAACTGCTCTACATCAAAGAGAATGCATTCTACTCAACTGCTCTATATTAAAGAGAATGCATTCTACTCAGCTGCTATAGATTAAAGAGAATGCATTCTACTCAACTGCTATATATCAACGAGAATGCATTCTACTCAGCTGCTATAGATCAACGAGAATGCATTCTACTCAACTGCTATAGATTAAAGAGAATGCATTCTACTCAACTGCTATAAATCAAACAGCACACATTTTAATGAACTTCTACAGATCAATGAGTGTTCTTACTATTTGATCTCTATAGACCAGGGTATGCATTTTGCTGAACTGCTATAGATCAAAGAGTATGCATTTTGCTGAACTGCTATAGATCAAAGAGTATGAGTTTTACTGAACTGCTTTGGATCAAAAAGAGTATGCATTCTACTGAACTGCTATAGATTAGAGTGTATGATTCTATAGATCATACAGAATATGAATAATATAGTACGTCAACCAAATAAGTGCTTTAATAAAATTCAAAAGTGGCAGAAGAACACTGATTGCAATATTTGAAATCTTAAACTGTTTTCATTCATTCAAGTCCAATACATCAAATTTACCATGCATCAAAACAATATCATGCCAGTTCCCTTGTCTCTGCTATAGATGAAACAGTTATAAGAGCATATATTTAACTGTAAAATGTACGCAAATGTTTTAAGAAAAAAAAGTCGATAAATAAAACACAAGTTGACAATGCTATTTAATATTTTTGTATTATTATAATATACTGGAATATGCTTGACATCTTTATCGTTTACAGCTTATTCCGCAAGCCTATATGTTAACGTTAAGTTGGGAGGTTTGGTCTAAGATGTTTTGCGTTTGCTTGACTTCAGATTTTGTAAATTACTTTTCATAATCTGGACACAATTTTGCAGTTCGATGCGAAAATAAGTTGTAGTTTTCCTTTGTCATTTTCGTTAGTTATTGACCAAGAAGGTTGAAAATGAGATAGCTGAAACACATTAGACATACGTGCAATGTTTTGATAACATAGTGTTTTATTTATACGAAAGTGCAAAATATTCAAAATTATTGGTGAAATATTTTCATATTTGTGACTACTATATTTCCATGTATGAAACTTGTATCCTTATGTTTTCACATGTAAAATACAAAGACATGTTTGCTGCAAAACAGAAGTATCATTTGACGAGACTGAGCAATAAATGGAATTTGCACTACTTTCTAAGCAAGGAAGTTATTTTTGCTGAAGACATTTGAATCGTCAAACTTAGCGGATTTGCAACGTTACGTCTCGTATATTGTCTTGACACGAATCTTTGCCGAATCAGTCTGTTGCAAAGTTCAAACGGACTTGCTTTTTTGTCCGATAGCATAAATAGTTGGACAAAATGTCAAAAATTTAATTTATTGCTTACGACTGTCATCGGAAAGTGTTCCCTCTCTCGAATCGCTACTTGTCCAAAAATATAAAATGCGACTAGACATACATTTTTTCAGTCCAACTATCCTTTATTTATTCTCATTCATTTTGCTGGCGTTGGTAAATAATCTTGCCAAACATCACAAAACGGCAATGTCTAAATCAAGATTTATATCTTTATTGATATATTTCAGAGCAACCATTTGGCAAACATTCTCCGAATTTTCGATAAAGCATTCACAAACAAGTAAAAGTTTTAAAAAATCACATTTTCTTCGAAAATGAGACTAATGGCAGTTCAGCACGGAAGCCTTTACCTTCGTCTCTTAATCTCCAAGAAGGAACAGCTAATCATATCGTAACCCACATTATACATTTGTGGTTTTTCTTGTTTTTTAAACTTTAATTTCCATTTAGTTGGTTGCAATGATAAATTGGATGATTTAAATCTGGAGAGCAAGAAGTTGCGTTGGCTGATTTATCAGGATACTTTAAAAGAGAAACAGCAGCTTGAGCATAAAACTTAGAGGTGCCCTTGGAAACATAGAAGAAATGTTTAATACCTTTGAGTACGGTTTCTTAGCCATTTTGGAAGTGGTTTTATCCTGTATTCATGTTAGGCTATAACGGAATCTAAATGAATATGCATTAGATGCAATGTAAATATTAAATCTTATACTTTTATTTGATTTTTTTTATATTTTGTTGTAATGACAATCATTATCCCCAAAAGTAACAAATATATAGTTCCCTGTTCAAACATGCGTGCTGACTACCTTTACGAAAGGCCTTACCGCTACACAGCAAAACATTCTAAAATGCTGATCACCATATTCATAGTAGAGTGCAAATAGTTACTTTTAATTTTAGTCGTGATCTTAGCGCTGTTTTATTTAAATAAGATCCTTTAGCTTTGTTTTGATGTATCTTTTTCAAACATTATAATGCATATTTAAAGTTATTAAATTTGTGTCTTCACAGCGTTTTGGAAGCCATTCATACAGAAAAAAAAAGTATTTTTACCATCACTGTATTTATGATGTACTCTCATAGCTGTTGTCATTCATTTACAATCTCAAGTTCGGTTATATATTTAAATAAGAATATTTCAATTATAATTTATACATGGACTGGAAACTTCTATATAAATGTGTCATAGTTTTGGCCTTATAATGTATTTCCACTTGATTAATCTATTTATCTATCTATCTATCTATCTATATATCTATCTATTGTCTGTCTGTCTGTCTATCTAAAGAGAGTGATAGATTGATAGATAAAGAATGCACGAAGAATCAAACAATCATTTCAAGTGTACTGGATACTGCTAAGGTCGTATGTGTCAGGGATTCATTAAAATTAATGCATCAGATAGATAACAAACAGTGCAAAACCGGTTTTAAATAGTCTGAGAACGTTCGACTCAAATTGTATATACGTCAAGGGCAATTACAAAACAAAGACGAGACAAAATATAAGCACAATAAACGTTGAAATTACAAACGTTTACATGACTATGTCAAAGACGAATAAAAACTTTAAAATGTGTAATGCTTCGCCGCGTTGTCTACAACTTGACTGATGATGTTGTCGAGGAGGTCTACAAGAGGAGGAGTTATAGCACCATCTGTTCTTTAATGTATTCTAGTGCAAGCACACATTATAAATTATGTCCCTGATATTTCATTTTGTCTGTAATGAGTAATGACAATATCAATACTAATATCAAGAAGAACTGCATCAGTATTTATAGTGAGCAAGCGAATAATGTGCAAAATGAATGAATTCATCAATTCAAAAAGTGGTGGCTGTAAACATCTAATGATTGTATTTGCGCATGGTTGGCCTTTTTCAAATATTCATAGTTAAAACCGTTTGTTTGAAGTGTTCTAAGGCAGCATATCCAGTAAAAATCCTTTTAGTCCATGGTTTGGGAACTTTGAGTAATTGCAGTCAATCTTATATGTCTGAATGGATGCTCAGTTGAAGAGAAGTGTTCTGCAATTAGACCTCTGTCCAGCTTCCATGTCATTATATCACATCTGTGTAGATTGATTCTTTTGTGTAGCTTTTTATGCCATCGACATACGGAATACCGTAAATCTTACATGTGATGAGGTAATTACATTCTCCGTTGTGTATATCTCGTTTTGACCATCTATGCTCAATTTTTCGCTCATCACCATGTTTATTAATGTGCTGGTTTCTATTCATATGTTCATATGTTATATAAGCATAGGGACCAGTTGCCCGGATTTACATGATTGATGGCACTATTGGTAATTTTTCCTGTTCATATTATAGTTCGGTGATAGAACGATTAAAAGGTACACTAGTGGAGAGAAGGAAACAGGGAGGCATCAATAAAGACATGCGCTTTATTTATTCTATTTAAAATAACTAGCAACGGAGACGCCCATTGAAGTTATTGATTTCCAAAGAATAATACATTCGAATGCACTGCATGAGTTGTATCTATTAAGAATACATCACACTGTTAGTGGCTTTATTTTATATATTGCTTTGCTTCGATATTCTTCTCAATAATTTGTCTTCTTAAAAGTCCGCAAAGTCAATTCCGTTAAGGAGTGTTTAATAATAGCATCCAGTGTGACGAGAGATGAAAACGAAGAACATCAGAAGCCAGGCGCGAGTGAACAAACATCTTGCCAAGCTGGGCTAAAGATAAGGGGTATTGTGAGTAATATTAGTTATTATTTTGCGGCACTCAAGAATATAGAAAATGAGATTCATTTAACGTGGACGTGCTTGATTCTAACGTTTCAGGATTTTATTTAAGATAAATCTTTGATATGTGATATCTCAAGCCAAATGCATGTACTCGAAATATTACTCCAATCATCTTTGCCAACTTCTTTTGCAACCAAAGGCAAAGTTTAAATACTTCAAAATATTTCATAACAACTTCATTCCTTGGTAATGAATTTTGATATTGTTTGGATTAGATGCATGACAAATCATTCATCATTAAACCCTTTTTTAAAAAATTAAAAGTGTTGCAGAGAAAACCAGCAAAAGATGTATTCGTCTAATGTCTTTTGTAATTTCATGTTTACTTCAACTTTTTTTCCAGAAAATTGCTTTAAGTCCCCTTTCCGAAGTTGCGTGTTATGTCACATAAAATATATTTATAGAATAAAACTATTAACAAAGATAAGTGCTGATGGGAGTCATCACGTTCATAATTTATATATTTTTAACTGACATCTTGTGACCATTAGGTCCATATATGTATCAACGTTCTATTCTCAATAAATGTGTTGATTATGTAATAGAGGACACGAAGTACACTAGCTACTTTGAAAGTCATGCATCCAGTTATGCATCGACATTTATGATGACGTCCAATTGCAAAAGTCCAATTTTCGTTCTTTCTCAAGGAATGATAGTTTGGAATGGGCAAGAGTTTGAAGTTGTTAAAAGCCCAGAGCAATTCACTTTCATTACAATTTAAGAGTCAAAACGGGAATGGAAATTGAATGTTCGGTTGACTTCCTGTTCCGTGCAATGAGTAAATATATTTACTATTGTAACGTGTCCACCGGCATGTCAATCATAAAATCAGATCGAAATGTGTTTGTGATATATTGTGAATTTTAATCAAAACAAATATTAGAAGATTATTGTGCCAGTTAAACGTTTTCTAGATTCATTTTCTTTCCTCTGAGTTGTTGCTCTCCCACAGACATCTTTGGAGTTTTACACAACAGAAGCATATACAATGCGAGATAGGAGAACAATGAAATTAAATGCACTTCTTTATTAGCAAACTCGATTTGTCAGCGTGTCACAAACTTTTAGGGAAATATGTCACCAATGTTTAAGGGACCTAAGTATTCATGGAACATTCCAGATGTTGTACGTAGTCTATGACATGACAAGGAAGTGTTTTGATTAATGAATATGAAACATGGTCATGAACGTGTAACACTTTTCGCATCCGTCAGTTTGATTAGGCATCTCATTACCAATTGTCGACACTCCATAAAAAATAGTAATGCATAAAAATAGTATCCAAGACTTATTTTGAAAATTACTGTTTTCCTGGACCTTTGTAAATCCAATCAATTCTCGGAAATGCATGATAATTATGTAATCCGAGCCCTGTAATTGTTATTTAAATACACGAAAACACATTAGTGTAAAATGATTTTATTAATTTTGGAAACATGTATATGTTTACTATATTTTTTTACCCTACTTTACTCATGTATCCTGAAGTTTTAAAAGTTGCTTGACTACTACATATTGTGATAAATCTGTCCGAAGGAAGATTAAAGTATAAGCATTTAAGATGAAATAGAAATCAATTATAACTCACTCAATTTAATGTGAAGATATTTTCACATAATAAGAAACTGAGGTAAATGTTTGGAGAAAACATTTACAATTATGTGTATTGTATCTTGTGTAACCCACTTTCATGTTAGGGTGGTGGAACGTGAGGTATAAACCGTCACAGATTATCAGTATTATTGCCCACATATTACGTAATAAGTAGGTTGTCTTCGAAACTAATCCACATACTTAAACTTTATGTAAACTTTTGGCAAGCAACAAATCTTTCAAGAAATAATTTGATAAATCAAGCAAAGAAGCTTGAGTATTGTCATCAAAACAGGGAAATGGAATCCCGGGCTGAAATTGAAATCTTTAAACGGGCCTTCACCTTGAATAGTAATGAAAGTGGAAGGAAATGTGTGTGTGTGTGATTTAGATTTTTAATGTACCTTTAACAAATTTTCAGTCATATATCTACGATGTCTGCAGTGTGAGAGTTTATAGTGATGTCTAGCACTGGGACATCATGCCGCAGACATGTAGCATGATCTCCCACCCAGTCACATTATCCTGACACCAGGCCAACCAGTCCTAACACTAACCTCTTAATGCTGAGCGCCAAGCGAGGCAGCTGTTAGTACCATTTTTTAAAGTCTTTGGTATGACTCGACCGGGGTTCGAACCCGCGACCTCCCGCATCCGAGGCAGACGCTCTACCACTAGGCCACCGGAGCGGTCAAGTGGAAGGAAAAGAAACTGAATGTCATTCTCATATATAGAAGCGTCGCGGCAATTTTCATGATGCAGATGAAAGCATAACGAAATCGTTTCTAGACGACAGAACAATTTGCATAATTTGCCGCTATGGGCTTCTTGTTTTTGATTCACATTATCCTTTAGATCATGATGACAAGGGTAACACGGTTGATATTTCTTCTGAAGTTTACTAAAAATGTTAACTTTGATCAATGGTGACCGCTGAAGAAAAAAACAAATATTGACTATTTTCTTATAAACAAACTGACACTGTTAAACTTTCAAAATAAGAACTCTTTCGCTTCCCCACCCAAAACATGTTATTAGAATTGTGGTTGTATTGTGATAGATGAGAATTTTAGGATAAATTTTACTATTGAGATCTGACAAACGTAATCTGTCCTAATATTTGGATTGATCTGAGAAGGCATCTAACATGAACAATAAAATCTTTCCGAGGCAACAGCAGACTGCCAATATAGAGTATATATCCTGACTGGCAACATCATCATACTTTATTCCTAACCCCTCCTCCAAATTTATTATGTCTTTAAGTACTAAATAAGGTTGACCTAACTGTTCGAAAAGTTTTAAGTCTGTGATATTTGTGGAAATTATGAAAGCAATACATTTTAATAAATTACTTTTAGGCTACTCTAACCATCTGCCAATTGTAGAAGACATTAAGTGAAGCAAAAGTAAAACTATCAAAGAAGAATTATTTATCCTAGGCTACAACCATCACATTTTCTGCATCAAACATCATTCGTAAAACTGCTGAAGAACACATACATGCACGATAATCCGAATTATATACACTAGGTTTTAAACCGATTGAATGAGTAACATGATTACAAAATATTGATAAAATAACACTGGTCTACAGCCAAAATGCTTCCGAAATAAATGTAGCCAAACTTTACTAATTCTGGGTCACTGAGAACTAAAATATTGCTTACAATTGTTGATTGGGTCTAGTTTTAAAGATATGATACTGGGTTAATATATAGGACCCTTGACATGGAAAATGGCGGAGGATAAGCGAGTTATAAAGGGAAGGTATCTCAATTTAAAACAGAAATGATAAAAATACATCTTTGACTGGATCTATGAATAAATATATGACTGGGTTTGGACAGTACTTGCTTTTTAGGCAAAACAATGAATGATGCAATCTGAAGCTGGTATAGCGTGATACATGATATAAATTGCATCGTGTTATTTCTAGACGTCATTGATGATGCAATCATAACTAAGCTTACATCACTCTGCTGAACAAACTGCCCTATATCAGCTCTAGAAATCATACAGTGTCGTGCTCTCTTATCTGTGAGCGTTTGATTTTGCGAAAGGACACATTTCTATCTAGCCAAAGTGAACTGAGATGCCTCGTACTTGTGTGAACAATGAAGATAACTTCAGCTATGTTTGTGGCGAAGTGACGTTTGCGTCACAAAAGCGCAGTATAACCACTATGACTGAGAAAGTCTATCACCTTTATGTTGGCCACAAAATGGGAGATCAGGACAAGATGTGGGCCCCACACATATGCTGCAACACTTGTGCAACAAATCTTTGACAGTGGTTGAACTGGAAAAAGAAATCTATGCCTTTTGCAGTGCCAATGATTTGGAGAGAGCCAACAGATCATATCAGTAATTGTTACTCCTGCATGGTGCCTCCAGTTGGGAAAGGTGTGTCAAAGAAAAAAAAGTGGATTGTGCATTGTCCAAACATTCCATCAGCTTTACGCCCAGTACCCCAGGGGACCCACGTGACCCATATTTTCTTCTATCCCCCTCCTCTGAACCACACCTCATAACACAAGGTGAACTGAATGACCTTGTCAGGGATTATAAACTATTTAAGAGTAAGGCAGAATTGTTGGGCTCTAGACTACAGCAGTGGAACCTCCTGGCAGGTGATGACAGGGTTTCCATGTTCCGTGACCGTCAAAAGGATCTTGTACCATTCTTCTTCCTGGAAGGTGATCTTGTAGCCTGCAACATCATCGTTCATGATCCAGATGAGAGAAGACTGTTCATTGATTAATCGAAGACGAGTCTTAAATGTGTTTGCTGCATAATGGCAATGCTTTGCCATCAATTCCAGTTGATTATGCGGTCCATATGAAAGAACCCTATGAAAGCATGAAACAGCTTTTGAAGTGCATAAACCATGACACATCGGTGGCAGCTTTGTGGTGATTTGAAGGACCTTTGCTGTCTTGCTTGGTCTACAGACTGGATACACAAAGGGATAGTCGTGCGTTAGACCCCACAACATTAAGAGAGACTGGCCACTCCGACAGTCATGGGAGCCTGGGGGTAGAAGTGTTCAGCATCCACTGCTTGTTGAATCAAGGAAGATTTTGTTACCGCCCTTGCACATCAAGCTGGATCTGATGAAGAACTTTGTCAAGGCCATGGACAAAACACAAGCAGCTTTCAAGAACCTCCGTGGAAAATTTCCAAGGTTAAGTGAAACTAAGATAAAGGAAGGTGTCTTTCTTGGTCCTCAGATTAGTGAACTTCTTCGAGATGATGCATTTGACCGTGGACTGCGTGGCAAGGAAAAGACGGCATGGAAAACCGTTTAGTTAGTGGCAACACATTTTCTCGGAAACAATAAGGCAGACAACTACAGATAATTAGTGGAAAATTTCCTCAAGGCATACAAAAGCCTTGGTTGCAACATGTCACTAAGGATACATTTTTCTGCACTCTCATCTAGATTTGTTTCCATCGTATTGCGGAGCAGTGAGCGACGAGCACGGCGAGCGATTTGACCAGGACATTGCAACAATGGAGAAACGCTATCAGGGCAAATGGAACCCATTAATGATTGCAGACTATTGCTGGACAGTGACAAGAGATGCTCCATTTAATTAATACATGAAACAAGCCAAGAAGTGCCGAGTAGACACTGAATAAGGACTAAACTACGTACTTATGTATACATAATAGGTTTGTTCCTTTTGTTTCATAATAAATGTTATTTATATAACCCTTTTGCTGGTTTTTAAAGTGTTACATAAACAGGACAGGTGAAATATTATCATGCAAAGCAACCATAAACAGATGAAAAGACATAGGTTTACAATTTATGATTAAAAGCTACTATCTACACAATATACAGACGTATATATACATTTAAAATGTAAACACTTAAATATCTTGGAAACAGTAGCCAGTCAGTTGTTTTAATTGTCATATTTGAATTCAGCACATCACAATCCATAATAACTAACACATTTTATCGCTGAAGCAGACGACTTCAAAAACTTGTTGACCAGTATAATAAAACTAATAAATTTATGACAATTGTGGATTTCAGTTTTAAGAGCTTTATTTACAATGCTCCTTTTCTTAGATTACAATTTATTTTAACACTGGATTAACAAAAACATTATACAAATAATAAAGAAATAAAAGTCTTCCGCACAAGGAAATATCATTAGACGTATAACATAGTAAGCATTTTGGATAATTCTGTTTTAATATTTTACAACGGTGAGTTAGATAGCATATGCATTGTAAACTGTAGCGTGAAAACGTGGTTCAATCCGATTAAAGGGGCTGCGTGAACAACAAAAGCTGAATATGGAAATCTTCTTGGTATTGTACTGAACAAAGTGTTTCAAAGTTAATAATAAAGTATATCGATGAAATATCTTCTTTGAAATACCAAAATGTTTTTGAAGTTTTTATGTCTTTTTCGGTTACTAGTCTTTTGGCATTGTCAAAAGTAACATAGATCTGAAACAATATATCAAATAAATATTAAAAATAACAGGTCTTATTGGAAAAATGTCAATCTGCTTTAACTAATAAAGGAGCAAATATGTAATTGATAAAATTAATTCGTGTATAGGCGTTAGGGCATAGTAAAATTAAACAATGTTACACATTTTAAAATAGGTACGATGTATATCTTGATGAATATATTAACTGAGGCAACTTATTTTGCACTGTATAGCAACGGATAAACAAATGAACGAACTGTGAAGTTTACCCAAAGTTTTGTATCATATGTGGTTTCTATTACAGAGTTCAAGCTCATAGCTGAAGACAAATCACACTGCCTGAAATATCAGTGTATGACACTGTTACAAAGTCAATACAACTACTATCTTAGGAAAATATGTATGACTTGGATAGAAACGTTATGACAACGTTTCTGCTATACATATCTGGTTCAAACCTTAATCTGTAATGTATTATTGGTGATGATGGTATATTGTTATTTGCCTAATGATCTGGTAAAAACTGATATCCAGTCCCAGCCACACACCAATTATAGGAGTTGTAAAAATGTGGCTCCAACAATCTATAAACAGTCTTTAACAATTCGTCAAACGACAAAGAAAAGAAGAGAACGTTAGTAAGAAGAATGTGGAATGTGATACTATGGTAATAGAATTATCAATGATATATCTTGATAATAATGGTTACATTTACCTTTCGAAATACCTTATGCATTTGTAAACCAAGCGGATTGGGTATGCACCTCTAATCAGAATTACTAACATAAATACAATGCTAGTAAAGTTAAATGGCAGAACCAGCTATTTTACACACACACACACACACACACACACACACACATATATATATATATATATATATATATATATATATATATATATATATATATATATATATATATAACCTATCCAGTTGTTCTTAAAAGTTAGATCATTGTAATGCCAATAATTCAAGATGATGCCTATTTGGGTAGATCAAACAAACGTTTAGTAATGTGTTTTATGACTTGTATGATTATATAAGATAAATGATAATGCCTATTTGGTTAAATCAAAGGAATGTAAGCAATATTTTAAACCAATGTGAAATTATATAAAATACATGATAATGCCTATTTGATAAATGAAGTAAAAAATTGGAATACTTTTTTAAGGCCTTATATGATTATATATGAATCGCTTGAAGCAGGAACTGGAGGTGCAGTAACAATACGCAATAAGATGTTGTACCAACCTTGCGATAGACAGAACAACATGTTTAAAATACGATGTTTTAAAAAATTTGCGGTAGACAGATCAACATTATATAATACACTGTTTTACCAAACTTGCGGTAGACAGAATGTTATAAAATATGCCGTTTAACCGAACTTTCGATAGACAGAACAGCATCATAAAATACCCTGTTTTACTAAACTTTTGATAGACAGAACAGCATCATAAAATACCCTGTTTTACTAAACTTGTGATAGACAGAACAGCATCATAAAATACTGTTTTACTAAACTTTCGATAGACGGAACAGCATCATAAAATACCCTGTTTTACTAAACTTTCGATAGACTGAACAGCATCATAAAATACCCTGTTTTACTAAACTTTCGATAGACTGAACAGCATCATAAAATACCCTGTTTTACTAAACTTTCGATAGACAGAACAGCATCATAAAATACCCTGTTTTACTAAACTTTTGATAGACAGAACAGCATCATAAAATACCCTGTTTTACTAAACTTGTGATAGACAGAACAGCATCATAAAATACTGTTTTACTAAACTTTCGATAGACGGAACAGCATCATAAAATACCCTGTTTTACTAAACTTTCGATAGACTGAACAGCATCATAAAATACCCTGTTTTACTAAACTTTCGATAGACGGAACAGCATCATAAAATACCCTGTTTTACTAAACTTTCGATAGACTGAACAGCACTATACAATACCCTGTAAAATCTCAGAAAATATTATATGTATGATAATGTGTGCAGGTGATAAAACATTCATTTATTAGCTCGAGCCAGTTAAAACTTTTAATGAGAATCTCCTTTTCCTGTCACGCAACGATGTTTCTTCCGGCGTAGCATCTGGGCCATAATTTGGAACTATAATGGCCCTATCCCAATAACTATACGCGTTCCAATTGTGCATATACATTCTTTTAATGGTTATGAAAATATGAATTCAGATATGAGGATTCAAATTGTCCCTAACTCAAAACCTAATCATAATCCCTCTATACACAGAAAAGACACAACCATTTGTGCAGTGACTATGGGTCAGTGGGTCAGGCATTGCCTTCAGGACCTTTGCGAAGATTATCAAACTTGGGGGGTGGGGTGGGTGTCAAGGCAGGAAGCGCTAAGATATGCGTTTTACAAACATCTTGTGTTAAAGGTGAATACTATTGCTATTAAACAGATGCCTTTACTATATGATGCACGAGTCCATAAGATAAGTATAGGGAAAAAAAAATCGTGAACATAAAGGCAAATTATATGCATTTGGTTGAAAATAAATTTGTATTGTGATCTACAATGTATTCGTACGGAGAAATTATTCCTATTATATTCTTGTCCACGTTCACCCTCCAGATATGCACGAGGTAGGTGTATGTGAGATTGTTTGTGTCTGTATGTGTGAATGTCGGTACGGATAGCTACAACCTCATCTCAGCGATTTGTTGTGTAAGAGGAATGCCACAGTCCAATCAAGACATAGGTGTTCTGGAGCTTAGTTTTCTCTCCGCATGTTTTAACTGGTATTAAGATATGCCAAGCGAGTATAAGGATCTTCAAGCCGTAAACGAGTGACTGCATGGTAGCTATGGCTGCTTTATCTGCCCTTTCATTACCCTTAATACCAAAGTGACTAGGAACCCAACAATACACATATCCTTTCCAGATTATATGAGCAAATTACGTTTCTGCGAGATATCGGATATTAATGAGATGTTACATTTCAACTCTCAGTTTGGAATCGGAGTCCAAAAATAGGATGAATTTGTTTTGAGGTGTTTGAATGTAGCTCGAGGGTTTGAGGATAACTGTGTTAAAAATAAATATTTTATCCAGTAACCGGATTAAGATGGAGTCATTCTGTCTTTCGAACCATGCTGACGCAGGCACGTATAGCTCCCAAAAGAAACATGGACTCATTCTAAAAGTGGTGATGAATAGTAGAGAACCTTTTGAACTAACAAAGACTACATATAATATATGGGGTTTTGATAACCAAGGCGGTGATTTGTGAATATAGAGTTTTGCTATATTTCAAAACTGATTTGGTCCTGTTATTAAGTGAGGGCTAATCCATATTCTTATAGCTGGAATAAGTATGAGTTTCTGAGTGTATGTCGTTCGGTGGTTGGAACTAGATAGTACATCATACGCGGGATGATGTGGATTAGACGATAGTTCGGTAATACAAAAAAAAGAGTTATTTCTTTGGTCTGAGATAAAATGATGCGTTGCGTGTTTCAACACAGACTCTTTCTGAATAAAAAGTTCTAAATGCAGCCAATGTCAAAATCTGTGACACGTTGATAGTCGTCAGCAATGTCTCATTCAAAACTCTCTCAAATTTAGTTTTGATTGTGGAATGCCAGTGATTATAGAAAGATTTAGGTTAAATAAAATGTGTGTCAAAATGAAACTATTAGCTTGTTTAATCTGATTTGTATTGTTTTTCTCAGCCAAGCGTGTTTAATATTCTAATGAGACTAGCATATATGAAAATATGTGACTTAATGAGATAAAGATTTAAATATATAGAGGATATTTTTGTTTCTACGTTATTACCGATATTTTCTTTGACTACTTTAATATCGGATATATTTAATCGTGAGGTACCAAAAAACGTGACATTTTAACAAGCGGTAAAGCCACACATTAAAATATATCGGTTTTGGTATCACAAGATGAAATATACACGGTATTAACGTAGGAAAAGAAATTTGTTTACCATGCTTGCTCCAGAATGGAAGTTTAGAAGATTAAACTCACTCTCAGCACAACACGCGTACACATGTCATCGTTTCGTAATTCACTTCAATTTTATGGGCTTATGATATAAATGTACTTGACGTAAAACGGCTTTTGGATTGGGTTGACCTAATCTGTCACAGTAAATTGCATTAATGCCATTTTTGTCGACTCTTTGAACTTACTGAAAACACTGCCAATCTGATTCAACGTTGCATCACAGCGGGTTTCCCATTGTTGTAAAGGAAGTAAGGAGAAATAATTTCAGAGAGACACGAACGGTGTCTGGTCAGTTGTTTGTATCAAAGAGTAATTTCCATGTCTGAAATGTAAGATAGCTTCTGCTTATTTTGTTCTACCTCACAATTACCCTTTTTTGTTTTACAAGTACAAGAGGAAAAGAAAACTATAGATATACCTGATAATATGCACTGAAATTAAGTTGATATGGAGAATAGTTCCCCGGCCAGAATAAAGACATTGCAACAGCGTTTTAATATATTCATCTAGAAAGCAAAGTCTGAACTTACGTCAACTCTATCACAAAAAATAAAGGACAGAAATATCATCTTTTTGAAACCCACGAGGACAGACTGGACTCTTTTACATTTGAAGCGCTGTCCTTTCTATACAGTTTTATGGATCTCATGTTCTCCTCCTAGGAGTTCAAATTCTTTACAAATCTGTACCGAAGATTTGCCTTAATTCCATACAATTCAAGTGAAAGATTTCATGTGATTTGCCACGTTGCGAATAGGATTTATGGCGATATTAGGCTTAATTCAAATTAAGGATGCCTTTCATGTCAGCGACTATAAATTGGAAGATTTAATCAGTAAAGCGCTAAGCTGTGACGGCTGCGTCTCATACATCAACTGAACAATAATGCTTGAATATAAAGGCAGATTGAGGCTTTTCTTTATATGCCTACAGTAAATAACTGATAACAGTTTACTCTATTTTCTTGGTCGTCGTGGATATAAGCCTGTTGAACTTCTAGAGAGCAATGAAAACCCTTCTGATCTCATGTGTGATTCAGAGGCAGGTTTAATGCAAAGAAGACTTTTCTATCAGGTTGAATAATATATGTAATGAATATAATGCGGACGAGTTGGCCTTTATCATTAAATGTGTTTAGATAATGAGACTTTTACATATAGTAAACTGTGGTGCGTATACGTTTTTTAGTTTCAATGCTTCTTGATCATTTTTAGTAGTAAATTCATCAAGCAGATGGGGTATAATTTGTTTTATCAGCCACATAGTGTGTGTCCTTTACCAATAAGAAAGGGACTAGACTATTTTATAATAAATTATGGACCTGTGGAAAGTTTCATCACTGTATATTCACAGGATAAAATGTGACAGCCTGGTTAACGAAATATAATATTGACTTAAATTATCCCTGGTTATGGTATTTACCACGATGCAAGGTGATGAAGAACTTCTTTCCCTAATGTAAGCTGCCCTAGTATCATAATCTCTTTTAATTTTACCTAATTTAGAAACATATGTTCAAATTTCAATAGTTCTATATATTTCTATATTTAGTAGAGTTGGTTGCAGCTGCGACATTCCTATTTTCTTCGATTTTGTTTCCTTATCGCTTTTTGTAATTCCTTATATTTGTAATATTCGGTCAAGATTAAGGCAACCTACCCGCGATCAATTTCAGTATGACTGAATGCCATGAATACGGCATCATCAATATTGATTCACTTGCTAGCAGCCATTTCATCATGTCCTGATATTTTAATTTAATTCATGTATTTTTTGTGATTAAACCAAATGTTGTACTAACATCAAAGAGGGTCAAATAATGGCCATTCCGGGAACTATTCCCGCAAAATATAACCCAACTAAATACATCTACCTTGTGAAACTAATTCAATCCCTGCCTCCATCAAATAAAAAAATTTGCATGATATTTTGTATATATTTTAAATTTGTTGTCATAATGATTCTCTAGTGTTCTGCTTCGTTAAAGAAATACATTGAAATCTCATTGATTCTTTGCAACTTGAAATTAAGACCGTTATCGAACAATGCTCTAGCATTTTATATGTACATATCCCGAAGAACTGCTTTTGCTACCTATCGGCATTGGTGACGGACACGTTGGTTTGTAACACATTTATATATCGGAATAACAGAGCTTAAGCTTTGTTGTTGTAACTGTAGATGTTGTGCCACACTCTGTATGTGTGTTTTGGAAGGTGTTCATAGTATTACAACTCTATGGTCTAAAACTAATTAACAGAAAGAAACGAAACCCACAAGTTTAGTTAAATTCAAGAAACAAACAATTTTCCCTAGAAACCAAACACATTTACAGTATTGTGACTTAAATCCCTCATAATGCGAGGTGCTCAATCACAAGTAGAAACGTATAGAATATTCTCAATAAATTCAAATAAGATTCAATATCTTCATCAACAAGTAGTCTTGACTGTGCTGATGCATTAATAAGCTTTAGCTTGTTGATGTGTCAGCAGTCTTGAATATCATCGATATATTACAATGATATAATCCCGAATTTCTTTAAATGAATTCAAAATAATTCAATGTAGCCTTTTAGTTCAAAATGTCAAGCACTTTTTGAAACCAATGCATAATTTAAATCAGTTAATCATTGCAAAGTATATCTCAACACAAATAAAAATTCTGTACATAGATTCCCAAAGACATATGTGTAATTCGAATGAATATTTGATTACCTAGTCTCTTTCATATCAAGACTGTCACCTGACCGATGACGCAATAGTATTTTCTGGAAATCTAATCATTGATAATGGAACATTCAATCAAATTGTAAATGGGTTTAGACAATTAACTTAAATGTTTATAGTCATTACGTTTGCCACTTATAATCATGACAAATATCAGGTAGACAAACGCATGACAATAATCAGGTCCACAAAACCTCTAGCCTCAGTCGTAGAATATAT
>JAECUM010009876.1:0-45140 GCA_016617855.1 Megalonaias nervosa
TATATATATATATATATATATATATATATATATATATATATATATATATATATATATATAGTGTACACTTGTAAGATGCAGGTACAAAACTGTTCCATTTTAATGAAATTTAAACCTGTTTTACATTACTCACAATTTTATAAAAAGTTTTGAATCATGAATATTTGTTTTCCTGTTTAGTTTTCAGTGAGGTTTTTTTTTTAGTCAGTGTTAGCCAGGAGTAAATGTTAAAGAATTATCTGTGTACATTTGCATAAATCTGCGTATATAATATTTATTTTTAATGTGCTTTTCAATGTTTAGTTGTGGTATTGTGTATCATAAAATAGAGTATTAATTTAAAAATCTCCAGTGGCATAGGTAGTTGCGGGAGGTCGCGAGTTCGAACCCCGGCCGAATCACACCAAAGACATAAAAATGGTGTTAGCAGCTGCCTCGCTAGGCGCTCAGCATTACGAAGTTAGTGTTAAGACTGGTCCGCCAGGTGTCAGTATAATGTGACTGGGTGGGACATGATAGTACATGTTTGCGGTACGATGCCCCAACCAGTAAGCCTTCCCAAGCTATAGATCGGTACCTCGTCACTGTAAACTGCTACACTGCAAACATCACTGTAAACTGCCACACTGCAAATTACCACTATAAACTGCCACACTGCAAACATCATAGCGATATGACTGAAAGATTGTTAATGCTATGCTAAAATGCAAATCACACACACACACACACACACACACACACACACACACACACACACACACACACACACACACACACACACACACACACACACACACATCATTTAAATAATGTTTTCTTCTATATACCACATTCCACTGACCTTTATTTTGTCAACCTTTTTTAGTCCGGGACAAATTTTAAATAAACTTAATTTACTACCGGACACACTGTCGATGACAGAGTTAATTGCACATGACAAAGTAATATTTGTAAAAAACAAAACAAAGAAACAACAAGAAACATACACGCAACGTTCGATACATATTGCAAACTCGCACTATATATCGTGGAGTAAGATGAAACTGAACAACGAATAAATATTAAATTCAAACTATTAACTTGTGAGTATTAGACTGTGCTGTGGAAATTTGAAAGCAGTTGTAGTGGTCGAAAATCGAAATTATGATGATCAGTGTAACATTGATAACCTATTTGAACAAACATTTCGTTGCAGCTTAGTTTTCTGAGACTGCGGCATAAGACAAATAAATTATGGTATGCGATGGGTGATTGAAATCATTAACTTTTACATTTTTCTTTATATTAGTTTACTAACTTAAAAATATAATGCTGTAACAAACCTAGGGTATGTAGTTGTATTTAAGTTTCAGTTTACGGCTATGTTAGAATTTTGTGATTATTTATTTGATTATTGCGAGTCGGTGTTGGAAAAATTGTCTCAAACCCAGTAATTAGCTATTTACTAGCAGCGAACGTCATAATGAACAGCATTCTTGATACTTTATGGTAGAATGGATTAGTTTCGCAAAACATACATTCCCTAATTTTTTAACATAAGGAAATTTAGGGATATTTTCACTTATAAGTGTTTAGTAATTTGAGATAGGATTAATTCTTTGTATTCAGTGTTTGGATCGTCGTTCGTGTTGCATAAGGTGAAGTACCGATCTTCTGATTGGTCAAACGAATGTGAAGGGAGATAAACCATGTACGCGTGAAATTATAGTCTCGTACAATGTGGTAATTAGGTAACAATACTAATGTGTACATGACATCTTCTTTGATATTAGATGTAATGTAAAGAGAAATATACTGTTTTGAAAGATGACTGTGAAACCGGGATAACTGTGAAACAAGTTAATTATGCATAGGTACATAACTAATAAGTACATTTACATTTAGTCTCAGGCTCGAGAGAGAACATCGATACAAATCTTTCGTGTGTCTATGTGTGTGTCTGTGTGTGCGTGCGTGCGTGTGTGTGAATTGCTATGAAACTGAGTTAAAAATTGTATAAAGAATATGTTTCTTCTAAAGGATAAAGGGATCAGATACCAATATGTTCAGTGCAGAAGAGAACTCAGAACTCCGAAGAAAAACTTCATTATTAATCATACCAGCCAACAATATTACAACAATATTACACAATATTTAAAACAGGCAATATTTTAATTTTTGAATATCTTATTTTTGCAATGGAACTGAGACAACAATTTCAAGTTGAAGTTTAAGTCATATTTATTCATCATTGGTTTCTATGATCAATTTCTGATCATTAAAAAAAAAAAAAAAAAAAAAAAAACACTTTATTTTATGCATCTAAGTATTAGAAAAATAATACATATGCAATGTCATTCTAAATTTAGTGAATAGTTTATGGATAGGCAGTTAACTGAGAAATATATGGTAAAAGAAGAAAAATTGGCGTATCTTCTTTGATATTTTTAAACAAACCGTTTTCGTGGTAACCAGCACGTGTACAGGCATATTTTTTCTAAAATCAAAGCAAACTACCGTATACCTGTAATATGCACCAAATTAAGATATACTGAGAGTGCGGAAGAAAACGGCCCTTATTTAATATAGACCTTTATACGTTCCATATTTATTACTTGTCAAGAAATATTGATCCGTATTTTTGAGTTGTTTTCTTCCATGCTTGCTTTGAACTGGAGTCGTGTCTACTACTGTGTGATAAATGCTATTGTATTTCAAAATTAGCTTTGGTAAACTGTCAACTCTTTCTCGGCTAGCATTGTATGTAAAATACTTCCACACTTTAGTCTTCATAATTATATTACATCATTCTACTACAACATTTTTTTTTTGGGGGGGGGCGGGGTTCAAAGAAAGTTGAAAATCATTTCATGCTCTCACTTTCCATAATTTCCTTAACGCTTTAGTTGTAAACGTCTTTGCCATAGTGCCGGATTAAGGCCTTCCAGGGCTCTAAGCACTGAAAATATTACGCTGCCCTCCCCCTCCTACAAAATGTGAAACTAAAAAAATATTAAAATCAAAAAGGTGGGAAAATACCAGTGTTACCATCATTTCAAATCAAAATACTCTTACATGCAGATCGAAATGGTCATATATAATTCATTCAATTTTATCATCCGCAATTAATTTACATTTTTTCTGCTGCCCCTGTTGGGCTTTTGCCCTAAGCTCGTGCTTAGTGTACTTCATGGGTAATCCGGCACTGTCTCATCCATCCAACCCTGTAAAAAGGTACACGTTATCATTTAAGTTTATGTTAAAAACTGGTTAAATATTTTGTTGACCACCTGTTGACTTTATCACGATATAGCTTGTGTTTTGGAAAATATTCATATCTTTTGTGTTTGATGTGTGAGCTCATCAGCTTTTTGCGTGTGTGTGTGTGTGTGTGTGTGTGTGTGTGTGTGTGTGTGTGAGAGAGAGAGAGAGAGAGAGAGAGAGAGAGAGAGAGAGAGAGAGAGAGAGATTTATTTGGATTTTTAACGTAGCTTTAACAATTGTTCGGTCATATCGCTACGATGTCCGCAGTGTGGTATTTTATAGTGATGTATGGCACTGGGGCATCATGGGGCAGACAATTAGCATCATAGCATCATGTTCCATCCAGTCACATTATCCTGACACCAAGCCGACCAGTCCTGACACTAACCTCTTAGTACTGAGCACCAAGCGAGGCAGCTGCTAATAACATTTTATAAGTCTTTGGTATGCCTCAACCGGGGTTCAAACCCTCGACCTCCCGCATCCGACGAAGACGCTGTAATCACTTAGGCCACATGAGCGGTCAATCACAAGAGGAGAATGGAGGGAGGAGTCGCGATCGGAATATTGTTCAGCCATTTCCGTCAGGTCATGCATATAACCTCGGAAGTGGTTGTAGGAATACACATCAATTTGATGGGTTTGGTGATACGCCTCTGGCGGACTTACGACAGCAAAAGCCGAGGTTATTCCGATTGTAACTTTTTCCTCCCGTGGCCGTGTTATTCCATGAGAACTAAAGTAGTACAGAATATAATTCTCAATAGAGACGAATTACATCCGAGGTTTATTTCAAGACCTGACGGAAATGGCCGAGCGATGTTCCGATCGGAGTAGAGGTGGCATAGCGGGTAGAGTGCCGGACTTGGAACAATTCCATCCGATCAGCATGGGTCATATCTTTGATCAAGTCACCTTACTCCAATTGCATCGGCAGTGAAGAGCATACGTGTGCAAGGTAAAACACTACACCGAATGCATTTCTTAATCAATACATTGTGCATATTTATCCTTGTTTGTTATTCCGATATCAAAGTCGTCTTTAGTTTATTATTTGTTTGCATCGTCCTACGTTTATCATCTCAAACCCTTTTTCATTCGCTCAGTTTTCAGCAACAATCAACAAGATGACATTTTTAGAACTTCAATCGACCATATAAAGGGAGCTGTGCGATGTCTAAATTCAAGTTAGAGAATTCCTGTGAGGAGTCCGTCACAAAGGCTATAATGGAGAAGATAAAACTGTTAGAGATACCCTGCGTCACGTGACAAGAAGCATGCTCTTTTCTAAAATATAAAACGTAATACTTGTATTATACAGTGATCATGTAAACTTCGTTGCAATTAGCTTTAGGAACGTCTAAAAAATTATTGCCAGTGTCCACTTTGCAAACAAAGTGGTGCATGCATAAGTCTGTAACCTATACTGAATCTTTGGGTTTACGATATTGTTTTAATGCCAGCACATGAAGTTTCTAATGATGTCGGTATGTAATTATTAAATGTGATGTGCGAAGAGAGGAAACGAAAAACAAAATCAGAAACAGCAACCGAATGCGGGAGATCGCGGGCAGGAACCCCGTCCGAGTATTACCAAAGACTTATAACAATGGTACTAGCCTCACAACTTGACCTTCCATATTGACTCACGGTACTAATTCAGTTCCTATAGTAAACCTATGCGAACACCGTGATATTAAAATTCAATAACTTCTGAGTGCTCATGATCAAACCTGTATTTATCAGTATAGATGAAACCTGGATGTCAGCTTCTGCGTAGAGGAAAGGATATGAGCCGCGGCATTTTCTGGACCTGCATGTGTTTGAAACATGTGTTTTCAATTCCACACCTAAGAGTCAAGTGCTAATTTTTGTAATGAGTGTTCCAAACTAAAGACTGTTAAAGGACTCTGTTTTTATTTTACTTACAACTAGGATAAGCTCTCAAAAAAATCTTTCTTCTAAAACATAACTTACATTATTAATCAATCCTGGCCAGCCAAACCCATATATCCTCTATTTAATGTTCACCCATTTCCGGGCTGGTTCCCATTTTTCCATATAATTAGTACCGTATGTTCTATATCCACCCTTGATTTTCTTGACAGCCCTAGGAATAGTAGTTCAATACATAAGTAAGCAATGTACATAGTTCTGCTTGTCAAAGATTACATTAGTGAATGTTAAATTATATTGCAAGTTCATGTTCACCTAAAGAGCAATGGTGCATTTCAGGCAACATTTAAATATTTGAGCTTTCTTTAAGAAAATCAGAAAAATATTAAAATAAAACTTTCTAATAAAAGTCATCTTTTTAATATCGCCATATAATTAGTACCGTGTGTCTTTAAAAGGTTTGGACTGGTCGGCCTGGTTTCAGTATGATGTGACTGGGTGGGATATGATGGTACATGTCTGCTGAATGATGTCCCAGTGCTAGACATCACTATAAAGTGCCACACTGCAGACATCGTAGCGATATGACTAAAAATTTGCTAACACTACGTTACAGATCAAAATCACACACACACACACACACACACACACACACACACACACACACACTACTGCAAAAAATGGGTGAAGAGATTGCACGTGCGGTTAAGAGATGATTCGCGAGTGTCAGAGTGATAAGCTCAGTGGTCAAAGTGAAACTGACCTTTATGGTGAAAACCAAGCTTTGAAGCACACTTATAAACACAGATGATATGTCTTTGGTATGCAGTTAAGACATTGAAATAGTTTGCTTTAGAATTTAAAATTTTGTTTCAACATCATCCAAAGATGAAATTTGAATTTGACTCAACATATACACAACCTAGCTGAATGTTCAAAAATACAAGGTCTGGAGTAAAAAGGTCAAGGTTGCAGGCAACGAGGAAGACACTGCAGGCTGTAAGATTACTACTTGTGGAATTCTTGTTCTCCTACCTGGTTATTTTCATGTCACAGTCAAGCATACATTGATTTTACTATAATTGCAAGAAGTAAATATGTGTGAGTTCTTGATTTTTGACGTAGCTTTAAAAATTTGCAGTCATATCGCTACGATGTCTGCAGTGTGGCAGTTTAGAGTGGTGTTGAGAACTAGGGCATCATGCAGCAGACTGTAGCATAATGTCCCACTCAGTCACAGTATCCTGACACCAGGCCGACCAGTCGTAACACTAACCTCTTCATGTAAGCGCCTAGCGAGGCAGCTGCTAATACCATTTTTCTAAGTCTTTTGTATGACTCGGCCGGGTTCGAACCCAAGAAGTAAATAGTATTACAGTTAAAAAGTTCCTGTCTGATTTCTGATATGATGGCAAATACAGTAGGAACGCATATTGTGTCTTTTGGGTCAGAGTCCTGCTTTGGGAATTACATATTCACACCGTCTAGTAGTATGTCATATTTCTACTAACGAAACATTCCAGTTAAGGAAGGCAGTTTTATTCATTCTAGCCAAGACTCCAACAATATCTACCAGAGAGTGATAAGCGTCGTGAATAGAACAGTTTCCATTCACAATATCAAACATAGCAGAAGTCATGTCAGGCACACCTCTGTAAAAAGCTTGTCTTTCTCCACTAGCAAACTTGAATCATCAGCAATTACTCTCTCGCTACATCGTTACGAAAGGCTGCTCTGGGAATATCTTTATCAAGCGCTTGTCTCTCTCCATTGACAAACCAGAATCATCAGCAACCTTTCGCATGCCAGGAGACACCTCTATCAAGCATCTGTCTGTCTGTCTCCAATAGCAAACCCGAATCAGCAGCAAATATTTGCGAGATTAAACGTGACAAAGACTGTCAGGAATCATTATCAACTATTTGCTAGATAAAACGTGCCAGAAGTAATCTCTGTGTACACCTCTGTCAAGTGGCTGTCTCTCGCCATTGACAGTACCTAATCATCAGAAACAAGTTGCTAGATTAAAAGTGATAGAAATCATGTCTGGGTACACCTCGATCGAGCGGTTATCTCTCTCCACCGGTAAACTCGAGTCATCATCAAGTGGGTCCTTTCCAAACTGCAGAGGTATTGTTACATTTCTTCCTTCAAAGGTAATCAACAATTACATATCAATTAGAATTCTGCTGGTACAAATCTGGTTGTGTAATAATGCATATGGTTTATTCTTTCTAGGTATGATATGTGCATTCCAAGATAAAATGAGATTTGATAGCCTCTATAAAAAAATGCTATCGCCAAAACGTTTCACAAAATATATTTTATCTGCTAATACAAACTTGGATTTAATTGCATACACACCCTTTCGGCTGCATACACACCTAACAATGGTTTATTGCTGATATCACGTGACTATTTGACCTCTGTTGTCATTGACTTGCAGGTCGCGAGAATTGTGTAGTCATGCGACTTGGAATGCAAATGACGAGTTCCAGGTCAAATGTCGTCAACGCTGTAGTTTTGTCTAGTCTGTCAGCGAATTAAAAACATAACGAATGTTATACTCTCGAAATTTCTGAGAAAAAAATCATATTCCTATCGATTTCATGCAGGTATATCTCGATGAAAGGTCGTGCAAGTTTGCCAGGCCGGTTAGTAAGCAGCTACCCTATGCCGACACCAAATGTTGTTGGCGAATTCCAACTTTTCGATCGGCAGCGGACTCTGATCCTACACCCCAACATAAATGTCCAAATATCAAAAATGGGGTAGCAAGGGTCAGAGGAAACTCGGACTATTCATCCTTCTGCATTGTCGTAAGACGCAACACATGGAAGCACGAACCGTGGTGATTCAAAGGTCAGTGGGCAGGACTCGCGACCGAAACGGCGAGGGCTCGAATCCTACCATGGGATAAGTTTGAGTCGGCTGTCGTGGTGTGTCCTTTCGCAAAGCACTTTATCAGTTTAAAAGTCGGTTTCTGTGCCGTAAAATACCAATCCAAATCAAACAACTTACTACCTCCCTTCCTGCCACCGTACGTATCTTAGACTTCGGGCAGCTACGCGTACTTAAATCACGTGTTTATCTAATATTTAATGAGGCTGTTCCAATGTAATTACTGTCATAGATAGGAAACACTATTTGGTTTGGGCACAAGAACGATATTACGAACTCTTAGAATATAATGATCTTTTATACCCAGTTAATGGACACGTCATTAATTGCGACATGTTCACGCATACATGTATTTTTTATGTAGTTTTCGTATTATTTTGCAAACACAGTACAAGAAAGGAGATATAGTTACGACTCTATGGTCTTAAACTAAGTAACAGCAAAGAGCGAAAATTAACAAGTTTTGTAAAATTCAACAAATAATTTATTTCCATAGAATGAAAGGTGAAAATTAAAAAAAACCAAAAAAAAAAAACCAACAAAACAACGTACAGTATTGTGAATTAAATCCCAAATAGTCCTAAAATATCTATCACAAGTCCAAATGTATAGAGTTCGAAATCAATTCCAGAAGTGTTCCAAATAAATTCCAATACTGAATGTGCGATGAGCCTGTAGTTTCGAATGTGCTGATGCGACAATGGACTGGAATGTGGCGATGTGTTAACAGTCTTGATATAACACATTAATACAATTCAAGCCCTTGCATGAATTCACAATAATTATTTTTAAAAAAAACCCAATCATTTAGGCGTGTGTGTGTGTGTGTGTGTGTGTGTGCGTGTGTGTGTGTGTGTGTCTTTTGGATTTTTAACGTAGCTTTAACGATATCTGCAGGGTGACAGTTTATATTGATGTTTAGCACTGGAGCATCATGCCGCAGACATGTAGCATCATGTTCCACCCAGTCACATTATCCTGACACCAGGCCGACCAGTCCTAGAACAAACCTCTTAATGCTGAGCGCCTAATGAGGCAGCTGCTAGTACCATTGTTATTAGTCTTTGGTATGACTCGGGCTGGGTTTGAACCCACGACCTCCTGCATCCGACGCGGAGTCTCTAACCACCAGGTCACCGGAGCGGTCCCAAAAGTTAGACCAAGAAATATTATCGAGCGCTTTGTAATTCCAATCAATAACTTAAATGATTAATCCACCAAAATTAAAATACAACAATAAGACTGATTCCACTTCTGACGTTAAGGTAGGAAAAATAAGTAATTTTGAAGTAAACAACACTAATATAAAAAGCTAAGACACAATAATAAAGCCAGAATGTAGGTCAACTTCATTTCTAAAACATTCAAAGTTGTCAACAAGGTCAGGAATTTCCAAGTGAAAAACAAGTGTTCTACACTCAGATACAAATAAACATGTTTACCTATAATAATAATAATGATCTAAATTTTAAATCTGTAATCATAGATAAATATTAGCTTTGTATTATGTTTTTACAACATCATTGATTTGACAGTACATTCAACAGTGTTTCTTCTTCTTCCTTTAGTTTTTTTTTTTTTTTGTTCTTTTTTTTTTGTAAAAATTTCTTACCCAACTAAAAATCTTTCCTCTGCAATATTTTGGGCAGCTTGGATCTGTTGAAAATGATACTCTGTGCAGATACTCTGTGTAGATAAAACCATTAGAAGACTACTTATTTTCATGCATCATTCTAAATGTATAGCTCATTCATTTTGGACAAACTACCTCTATGAAAATGTTATCCTGTATGTTTCATGTTGGTATAAAATAATTTGATATAC
The DNA here is from genome assembly GCA_016617855.1 of Megalonaias nervosa. Taxonomy (NCBI): domain Eukaryota; kingdom Metazoa; phylum Mollusca; class Bivalvia; order Unionida; family Unionidae; genus Megalonaias; species Megalonaias nervosa. Next base: position 9,865 of record JAECUM010009876.1, read on the forward strand.
CAAACAGTATAGGTACATCAAATTATAATTGAATCATGAATTATGAATACGCATATAATTATGGTTTCAAGAGTACATTATTGCTTTTAGATTCTATAGATGAGTGATAAATTTCCACTCATTAGAAAAATAAGAAAGTAGCGAGGAAGATATTAATAATTCCTTTTTCTTAAAATGGATTATGATTGTTACACAGTGTAATTGAAATTCCCGTGTCTCTCTCATGCCATAAGGGACAGACAACTCACCCCACCCCATCCACCCCCATCCCCAAAAACTAACGTGGACAGAAGGTGAGCTTGAACATGAACTTATACCAAGTAAAGAAGAAAAAGTACACTTTCAATGAGGTTTTTCTAGTGTTAAATGACATTAATGGTAAAAAGTTGCATTAGCCGCTCGAGACAAGAAGGCCGTACTATAATTCCCTTGACTTGATGGCTCGCATACTGTAATCTATTTCAGGCTCTATTTTGTTTTTGGCTTTATTTTCTTGGTCCATGTGACAAAGTATATGGTTGGGGTGGCGTGCTCTCAGTATTTTATTTAAACTATTATAGAAGTCCCGCCCAGACTCTATTTTGTTGGAAGTTAAATTTAGTGAAAGATAGATGTAAAGCTCCGAGCCCCCAGTCAGCAATGCCGACGGGTTAGATGGTTAAATATACAAAAAGGTTGAAATTCAATGAATAACAATTTAATAACAATTCAGTAATCAAATGGCTCGAATTTCCAATTACACTCCTTCCGCTCGACCCTTTAATAAGCCTATTGCATCACTCGATTAGCAGTGTGAGATTCATTTCCACCTGTTCTTGTATTTCTACGCATCTGTTGTATCCTTTCTCTCTCTTATTTTTCCAACTTCCTTCTCCTTTTCCTCCCCGACCTTTCTACAAATTTCTTCTCCTCCTCGACTTTCTCTAGACTCCTTCTCCTCCTCCTCCACTTTCTCCCCCACGACTACACTCCTGTCGACTTCGACTGTCTCGGCTACAGTCTCAATTCCGTCTCCAACTCTTGAAGACTGGGACCCAATGGAACCCGAAGTTCTCTGTCTCCTAAAAAGCTTCCTGTGAAAACACAACGACGGTGCAATCTTTTCTTTAGCCCTCTCATCTCACACTACACACAGCTTATCATCAGATTACGGCTATTAAATTTCTTCGGTCACGCATTCGTTCACATCGAGATACCCATACGCTCATGTATGGTAAAACAAACGTCATAATATAGCACGGTATCAATGACTTCTTATACATACATTAATAAATTCCGTCACATCAGTACATATTCCTAATCCCGTTATACTAAACAATATCACAATAATCAGACGCATTTCTTTACCTTACAACTCATACAAAGTACGCAAATATTCAAATATTCATGCTCTGATATATGCATACATCCATAATAACTAATCTCACATACTTCAACCATTTTCCAAATTCACAATTCAAGCATGTGTAAAATTCTAACCTAGCGCATTAATAAATGCACTGGTTTACTACGAAGTAACCTAACAGCGAATTACAAAATTAATTCTGACCACAAGCTAACAATCTACATAATTCTGCCTCGCATCTAATAATTCTCTACGTAAGGCTCAAGCCCATTTCTCAAATACGCATGTAAATGAAACACTACAAAGGTAATTATACATACTGAACGATCCTAGTAATTAAGTGTACATATTACAAATAATTACAATTATGATTCCGTAATATTCTGCAAAAATCGAGCAAATAACTTACTGACCTTTTCGAAGCATTACCTTTCCTTAGAATCTACCTCAAAGTTCTGCCGCCAGATTGCGAATGGCTTCTTTCTCGGAGTAAACCCTATTAATCTGCAACCCCTCCAGGCGAATACTAAATTAATCTTACGAGTTCGGAAGGTATCATTCGGGTCTGAATTGTAATCACGCCCTCTATCTAAATTTTTGATTGGATATCGCTGTGGGCCGATCCAGTCAAACTTAGCGGACAATGTCCTTTCGCTGTCTGTCAACGTGGGGACGGATAAGAACGCGCCTCGTTCGCCCCGTGGACTTTCCTTTTGATCCTTGAACTAACCTTTAACATATTGGTGTGATAAAGGCAAGCCTTTGTTAAGTGACACTACCGATCGCCTTTGCCAACTCAAGTTTCCGGTCTCTGGCTGGTCTTGGTAACCTTGCGTAAGAATTCAAAACTAACCCCGCAGCAATCTTTAGAGATCAAACACATGGCCGCTGTAATATTCCCAAGACAGGTAGATTGTAGCTTATACATGACTTTATAGCTGGGGGCTTAGCAAGCGTGACAGTCCATAATAAAGTTATAAAACATATCATTTTTAAATATTAAAATGTCTGAAGGCCTCTGTGATTATTTGATTTATGAGTTTGTCGTACCTAGATCGCAATGATGTCTAATCAGACACACTAGACGAATTGATATATCATTTCATTTGAAAATGCTTTACTCAAATTGTACTTTTCAGCTGCAAAATATTAATGCCTCGTATGGGGTTTCAGGTATGATCTCAGTTTAGTCTCAGTGTAGGCATGTCTTTGACATAAAGTTGGTCATGTTACTATGTAGCCCCAATTGAGGTCAGCCACTTGTAATAATGTTACTGTTTGTCCATCATGAACACTTTTTCCCTATGACACCATTCCCATGCTAAACCTATGTCCTATATAATTATAATTTGTCCCCCAAGTGCCTCCCGCATGTTAACCTCTTGGCGCCTATATGAGAGAGAGAGAGAGGGTTGGGGTTGGGGGGTTGGGGGTGGTGGTGAGGATAAAACAATCGTATGGTCAGCAGCAATGGTAAGTAAAGCATAATAATGAATTATATCAACTTGAAATAATTTTAAATGTTTAAATTACCTCTTTTTGGTTCGTCGTTTCGCTTAGCGTATCCCCACTTGTTTCCATTTACTCGATTGTAATCGAATCGAATGACCGCACTTTCAGTGTTGGGACGTTAGCCACGCAATGTTTGTCGAGCTCTACTTTCTTCATTTAAACCAACTTTCTTGCTTAAATCTTAAGCGCCTCCTTTATTTATTTAATCAACATGAATGGAGAAAAGAAGTTCCAGAAAGGAGCAAATGAACAATTTCGAAAGGAATGTGAATAGCCACAAAAGCTACCAAACTACATTTTATATCTGATACACTTTGAAGGGATGTGAATAGTTACTTTCTCCGTCAACATAGTTTCCTGTCGTCAATCTTAACTATGTTGTAAACATAAGTTTAGTTTGTATGTGATATAAATAAAATATGTGTATTGTATGCACGCAGTATTTTTGATATACCACTCAATGCATACATATTTTATTAAAGGGAAACTCTGATTATGCCTAATCTTTAATTCGGTAATGGATCATTAGATTATGCTTTAAATGTGTCTGTTCATTATCCGGTACCATTTGTACATTTAGTAGACATTCATGAAAATCATGTGGATAGCGAGTTACAAAATATTTTATCTTCCTATTAAGAAGTGTACAACAATTGGCATTATCATTATTATTATTATTATTTGAGGTAACTTCCTGACACACACACACACACACACACACACACACACACACACACACACACACACACCACCTCCACCACAACCACCACCACCACTGTCGTTATCATTTGCTTTATCACATGACCGGAATTATTGCTTGGAAGGGCCCCGAGTGGCTGAGTGGTCTAAAGCGCTCACCGTTAAGGATTACTGCCATCCAGTGGCGTCACTAGGGTTGGTGTCACCCAGTGCGGTAACTCATGGCGTCACCCCCATGGACCTCTTTCCTGCACAAACATTCAAAAGTTTTATAGACAGTCATTTTGGTGTCACCCTTCTGATGGTGTCAGCCGGTGCGGTCCGCAACCCCCGCACCCCCCTAGTGACGCCACTGCTGCCATATCACCTCTGTCGGCGTGGGTTCGAGTCTCGGATTCGGCCAATGTGGGTATGTGAGGAAGCTTGCCAGTAGCTTCTCGTGGGTCGGTGGTTCTTTCCGGGGTTTTCCCGGGTTCTTCCTCCCCCATATATACCGTATTACATATGGGCGTAGTGTATTTTAAACTCTGGTATTTTCATTCTTTTTCTTTAATCAAGAAAACAAAATTAGTGATTTGATGGATATAATTAGTGAATTTTTTTTTCTACAAACCAGCGCAAGAGTAATTTTTTAACGTTCAGAACAAATACAAATATCTCAGTATGCCAGACTCCCCCTCACGCCCATAGGATTGGCTGTGTCAAGTTACCATTTCACATTAAGGCCTACCTGGAAGACGAGCTAAGTATCAAATGGTAATTCTCATTAGATACGGCGTAAATAAATTTACCCAAAAAAACAGAGACTCCTTTTCGAATATATTGAGAGAAATAATGGCATGTCAAATCCGCTTACAAAAAGCTGTTTGAGGATGTCTTGGGTTATATACAATGCAAATTTCGTCACGCATGAACACAAACGTGTGTGTACATAAGCAGTGTTGTCGAGTTTGTCGTCCAATAAGAAACGCAATAAAGGCTACGTTCAGACCGTGAGGAAACGGTCCAATTGAACATTTAACAATATGGAAAATGTATGTACTGTCTTTAAATGTGTACATCTTACTGGCGGGAAATCATAATACCTAGGAGAAATGGTTTGAAATTTCAAGAGCGATACAGTTTATGTCACAGCGCATTAAGAAGCGTTTGCATAACGGAATTCGGTGAGTAAATTAGTATTTAGTCTTCGGGCTGGGGGGGTGGGGTGGTGTGTGTGTGGACTGTTTGGAGTCTCTGGACCCGAAATTGCTTGGAAAAATACTTTTACTCTAATTTTAGGGAAAAAAAACAACTATTTTATCCATCTTATTAGTTGAAATAAGATAAATTAAAAAAAAAAGAAAGAGTTATTGTTGGAAAGAGAAGTCCATACTCATTCCACCGCAGAAAATTAAAACTGTCGGTCCATAAATATCAGATTTCATTTATATTGAACTTCTATTTAATTATGCACAGGCAATTTTTGTTGTATTGTACAGACATATTTTTTCTCATTTTAATTCAAATTGTATCTGTTCATTTTAAACAAATATTCACCTCATCCACTGTTTTAAATGTTGCAGCGAAGGCAAAATAATATTTGGTAAGGAATGTCACCAGTGATATTAATGTCATCACCAACACCTCCACAATAGCAACAATAACAGAGACAGTATATACTGTATTATTCTGGTGGCCGGAAACGTGCTACATTTAGTTGTATTTCGCGTGCCGAAGCAAAAACCGGAAATATTAAAAGAAAATAAGTGTCATCAGCTCATTTTTGACAGTAACAAAATGGAAGCTTTCGCTGACATATTTTCATGTTCTCGGTAAGAAATTTGGCTATTATCGATTTTCACAGTGTCACTAGTTACAACAGGCCTTGATCCAAGATTTTTCAACTGTGTGCGTTTGTGGGTGTGTGCGTGTATGTATGTGTTGGGTAAGGGGTGACGGGGGCAGAAATGGAGCACGCAAGTTTGAACTTTTATATATATATATATATATATATATATATATATATATATATATATATATATATATATATATATATATATATATATATATATATATATATATATATATATATATATAATTGAACTTTTCTTGGCGAATATTAACAAATTTATTGGCAAGTCACACAAACGCTATTTAAAATTCAGTCTGTTTGTTGTTATTTTTAAATTGATGCGAGTTTATTGGATATTAATAAATACACATAACTGCATGTTTTGTTCTCAGTCGACGGAAAGTCTGAGTTTGATATGGCGTAGGGATACGTCGAGGCCGTCAGGCCGAGACTTATTCATTATTCATATCAAACGACTTCTTTCCCCGACCTAGAACAAAACACGAGTGCGGTTTTGTATTTATTACATATCCCCTCTTGTACACTTCCTAAATATGTTTAGCTTTACTATACCAATGCAATTCAAAACGAAATGGGATTTGTAAAATTTCGATTCTCTGCGTCTAAAAGTATCTATGCGGACGTCAAAAAAAGAAACCTGTAATAGTTCAAATCTGTGTGTGTGCTACGGAAATAAAAAGCTGTATATAACCCAATATCATGTATGTAAGATTAAATGGGCATGTAATAAACGAAATATATTCTACCTGATTGTTTGAAATATTGACATTTTTGACACATGCAATTTTTGACACATGAAATAAATCAAAGACAAATACGAATATTTACACACTTTTACTGAATTTCTCTGCTTTTTCTGTCAGTGGTGGGCTGTGGAAAAGGGTCTCATACAATTGTGATGGCAGATGACCTAACCAGGGTTTTCTAAGTCAAAACGTCACAGGAGCAAATGAGTGTGGTGGTGGTGGTGGTATTCATTTTGACTCCGCCTCATATCACTTTTTTATAAGCTGTAAATAAACACTGATCTTTAGTGAAGCCAGTTGTAACAGCATGTACCAATCAGAGGGTTAATTTAAGTTGCTAGAAATTGTACTCGATCAGTTGTGACAATAAAATATGTTTAAACAAGAAACAAACGTATCATTAAAACAAAAGCCATAATTTTAGACAATTCTTGGCCAAAATGTATCTCTATAAGTCACTGCAATACAAGTACGAAGGGAGAATGCTAGTGACTATTGAAATATCTGTAATAATATATCAATAATTCGTACTCCGATAGGGGCTTAGTTTTGTCAATAATGATATTTGAACTGTTAACTGACATAGAAAAAATAAAGTAAGATCAGGCTTTTTTTTAGTCTAGGCAAGGTATAAAGGGAGGCTGGATCAGCAAAGTAGAAAGTTGTTGTATTATGCCCTTTAAAAGAATACAATACAATCAGTTGCGTAGTTTGGAGAGGGCAAGGGGGGTGGGGAGACAGTTGTCCCCGGGCGCCATGTGCCAGGGGCGCCAAAATGAGGAAAATACAACTATTCGTTATCTCAGATGCACTCGAAGGGGGCGCCAAGTTTATGTTTTGTACCCGGGCGCTAAATACCCTCGCTACGCTACTGAATACAACAGCAGCAACAGCGACAAGAACACTGCCACCACCACTACATCCACTATCAATAATAATAATAATAATAATAATAACAACTAAAACTGCAACCATTACAGTAGCAATAATGATAATAACCATCTTCATCGGTTTTGACAGTTATCAGTATTATTATTGGGATCGTTATCACTGCAATAACAAAAACAATCATCACAGCTGCCGGAGTAAATCAGTGCATGTACATTTGATAAAAGTGACTTCTGAAAAGCAAATAAGTAAAAACAAAAACGAACTGCAGATAAAAGTTTGTACAATGCAAATTGAAGAATTCCTCATATTAATTACTGTTTCTTCGATGCTTTTATTAAATTTAACTAAGGTCCAATAATTATTTCTGTATTTGTGCAAACTAAACAAATCCGTTACTGTTAATTAATTGATTGATTCGTTAATTCATTCATTTAAAGAATAATGACAATTCATAATGTTATGTGATATTTAAAGACACGTCTCCTAGTGTACAACCAAGTTCAGCCTGATATACTCCCTTTTTTTTACCATTGTGCTCTTCTATCATCACTATAGTGCACTGCCTTGTTCACACACGTTTTATTGTATCTACTGGTGTGCACGTATAACTTAAACGTTGAGACATGTTGTGCAACTTATGCATAGTTCCTTTAAATCTGTACAGTTTGTGCCATAGTTTTACACCGAATTATTGAGCACAGGGGTTTTGAAACCCTCTTTCTGAAAAAAAACAAATAAAACAAACAAAGGTGTTTGTTTTATAAACTTCCACGCCTCCCCATGAAAGTCTATGTATATAATAATAATAATAATAAGAAGAAGAAGAAGAAGAGGAAGAAAATTGACAACAATAACTACAATAAGTATAATGGGAAGATATTCAGATATCTATACCCTTGCTGCATAATTTGTCCACTGCTTGTGTGTGTGTGATTTAGATTTTTAACGTAGCTTTAACAATTTTTCAGTCATAACGCTACGATGTCTGTAGTGTGACAGTTTATAGTGATGTCTAGCACTGGGGCATCATGCCGCAGACATGTAGCATGATGTCCCACCCAGTCACATTATCCTGACACCAGGCCGACCAGTCCTAACACTAACCTCCTAATCTGAGCGTCAAGCGAGGCAGCTGTTAGTACCATTTTTTAATGTCTTTGGTATGACTCGACCGGGGATCGAACCCGCGACCTCCCGCATCCGAGGCGGACGCTCTAACCACTAGGCCACCGGAGCGGTTGTCCACTGCTTGACTGGATCTAGTCTGTTGTTTTGTTGTTTTTTTTTTCGTTACATTAAATGTGATTTTGTTGGTTGTCCCCATACCATACCTCAAATTGTGAATGTGTGAAACTCACTAAGTGGTACAATTTTAGGATTGGCAAAACAATAGACTAAATATGAATGAAGTTGTCGATGGAGATAATCTGTTTATTATGCAAGATGCTTCTTGACTAAACTAAAGGTATTTATCCTTTAGATCGAATTAAAATTAGATAAATATTGATGTTAGATTAAATTTAACAAACGGTCTTCTATTCAATATTTTAAATCGGAGTTTTGATGATGATCTTAATTTTAAATTCTTCAACATCAAAGAATTAAGTCGGCCATTACCACGTAACACTTATATCCACCTGTGCAAAAGACACGATGATAAAGGTATATGCCGACTTCTGATGGTATTTTGTAATGATATTTCAAACAATCACACGTTTTATGCCCTGTTCCTATTCAATAGCATTACATAGTATATATTTCTCTTTCAAATAACAAATTTTAATTAGTACTATGGGACTTTACTATTGTTTTTAATATCTTTAAAACAAGACTGCGTGGAGAATTCGTCCTGATGCAATATAGGTACGTTCATTTTTTGTTTCTTTTCCTCACTAATTTCTTGTGCTTTTCTGTATTCCTAAATGCTATTTGTGATAAAGGTAATAATGTTCAGTCACCAAGCAATATTATTTGCATTTGTTCACCTCACAGAAAAGATTTATAATCGACACATATTCAATGGACGCTGCAATCATAGGGTTTCCGAGTAGACCTGCTCCAGATAGGCGAGTATTAGGATTTTGCCTTGATCAAGTCATGTGAAATAGGGTTAAACAAGGGTTACTTCTCCCATTTGCATTGCGACTTTTGCGACGTAGCGCGCATATCTCTGGATCTACATTCACGGCCCAAGAGAGAAATAAACATTCAAGTCGTTTCTGAATCACAGTCCTATTTTAAGAGGTGTGGTATTTTAATTATTTTGCTTCTTTTTAAATGTGATCGATCGAGTAGAGTGAGGTAAACATCTTTCATGAGACGTTTTGTATATATATATATATATATATATATATATATATATATATATATATATATATATATATATATATATATATATATATATATATACTATATATATATATATATGCATACACACACGTCTGTGTGTGTGACTTGTTTTCTTTTTGGTTAGTTTACTAAGCATATGACAGTTAAAGGTACATTCTGAGTATAAAAAATTATTTCGAGATCAAAGGATGACTACGTCGCGATGGTTATAGGTACTTCGAGGATGTATTCGTATATATATATATATATATATATATATATATATATATATATATATATATATATATATATATATATATATATATTGTTGTGCAATGCGAGAAAATAAACAAAAATCAATTATAAGTTTCAATCAATCAAATCAATCAATCGATCAATGAATCAGTCAGGTCGTTATGACAAAGTGATGCAATGAGCCTTCATGTAGAGAAATAAATAATGAAATTATACTCATCAAGGTCATTAAAAGTAGCCGTTTCATGACCAATAAAGTAAGGTAAATACCTGTTATGATGAAATTTTCCTCATAACCTTCTTCTCGTTTCTTGCTATGAGAAGGAAATACTCATAACGTAAGAAATGTCTTGCCCATAGTTAAAGAAAGGGAGAGAAGAAAAGAGTTCAGACACTCTTAAAAGAGGTGTCACTCATAACGGTGTAGATACGGTTACATCTTGGGGAATGAGGTACGGAATCTCTGTAAGAAAAGACAGATTCTTCTGACTCCTCGATGAACGAACTGATTTTGCGCAAGCCCGCTATCAATTTATACGCAATTTTGAACGAATGCCCATGGCCAAATATGGACATTCGTCTGGGTTCTTGTGTTCGTTCATTTCGCATCAGAATGAGGCTCTCGTCCACTATCACTGCCGCTGTGTGCGTCATCACAGACAGACAATTCGGCTGCATTAGCTTATTCGTTTCAAGAAGCGCGTGAATCTTCGTGCTTACTCAGTCATGGGGAATTGTAGGAATTTGTTTGTTCAGCACCGTCTCTGAAATTTGCTGACTTTTGGATGCAATAGAAATGTATTTTATAGTACACAGGGGTTTTGCACTTGCTCGTAAAAGCGCAATCTTTATTAAAATAGTATATAGCTGTAATACAGAAATAAATAAAATTACTCTCAATATATTTCGGTTGAAAATTACTTTTAATATAATCTAATGAAAAATGACTTTTAATACAATTTAAGGAAAATTTCAAGCTTAATATTTTTACTCAAACATTTTGTACTAATAATACCCTCAAATTTAGCACTCAAGGATACTCAAACCACTACTGCACGCAACACAAAGACACAATAATTATGAATCTAATTTTTTTTCCTCTCTATCGAGCCTCGAGGACTCGGCTGAAATGACCCGGAGGGTATTATTAGGACAGAATTTTTGAGTAAAAGTATTAAGATTGAAATTTTCTCTAAATTGTATTAAAAGTTATTTTTCATTAGATTATATTGAAACAATCTACGTAATCTACTTCTACGACTAGTCCTGTCAGACGATTATCGCCATAACAATAGGATTCTAGACGGTTGCTGTCGTAGAACATCCTACAGATAAAAAATAATTTTCTTGTGTATGTAATTTAATGACTTGTACGGAAATACTAAGATTTGTATTATCTTACTGTGTGTTTGTGTTGCGTGCAGTAGGGGTTTGAGTATCCTTGAGTGCTAAATATGAGGGTAACACGGACTTCGGGGAAGGATACGTATTCAACCTGGATAAACAAGTTGTGGTCGATATGTATTAGGACATGGTTGACAACGTTCTGTGCGGTGCTGAGTGCACCGGGGACACACACAACTTGTTCTCACTCGTTTGGCCAAATATTCCTCGAGATGATGGGCATCTCGGCACAACTTTTGGAATTTGTGATAAGGAATTTGTGGGTTTTGTAACAAGGAAAGAGGTAAACCAGCGGCACGAAAATATAATTCGGCCAGCCCAGAGTAGCCATGGGTTAGAAGTTAATGGAAAAACCCTAAGAAACTCGGAATCATAGCAGAAGAGGGCACAATACCCGTGAGTAATTGTGTTAATGTTTCCTCAGTGAATGAGAGGTAATCGGCGATATTGACAGCGTAAAATAAAGAATTTGGGTTATTATACAATGTCATGTCTTTGTCGATCGATAAAAATAAACGTCTAGCTACAGTGATGTCAAATTTATCCATACGGAGAAAAGATTCTCCCCACTCTGAAGCGCCTGTAACACTGGTGGAAGGTCAACCACTTTTTCGAGTACAGGGGATCGCAGAACAATATTCTTGTTCGTACCGAAAATCAATGTGATTGACTCTTCCATCCTTCACCCGTTGCCTTAGCTGATCCTTTTCAAGAATATCTTGCTTTTGAAAATTAACCAGGAACTGTCTCCCACCGCACGTTCCCTTCGGGGATATGTCCAGTGTTACATTGCTAGTTTCGACAAAGACGCAACAGATATGACTTGTGACCTAGAGGAGTCTATTAATACAAAACATAGTTATCGAAACGGAATTAGTACGCGCGTTCTTTGTCAGTTATCACGCGTGTTCTTTGTCGGTATTAAATAACCGTACGAGAAAAAAAAAAAAAATGTCGTCGTTATTGATAAGGACTAAAACATGGACACATAGGTGTGTATTTACGGTAAAATAGTGTATGGTGGTAAAGAAGGGTGTGTTTGAGGAGAACATTCTGAAATTCTTCCGTTTGAGCGCTGGGGAAACGCAATATCATGGTGTGTCCAAATAACGTGAGCACAGAAGGGCTGGCTAAAAATTGAATGAAGTTTGTATGCAGATACAAAATCAATAGGGGTTGGCATGGTTCGTTCAGAGTTACGGTTTACCTTGGTGAGCTTAAAACCTGTTCATCTGACATGTAATCATGGTCGAAGATAACCCGTAACATGAAGGTTATCAATCATGGATGGTCCAGTAATGTTCCAATATGAAGGACATAGACTAAGCTGAAGAATATCAACCATTACGCATTGAACTCCCGTTGTAATTTCAAGACGAAGTTTAGTACGCGCATTGGACTGTAAAATCCATTTATAGATTTGGACAAGGGCAATTGTAAACGTCATGATTGAAACTGAAAAGATCATGATCCCAAGTGAGTACATCCGAAATAGTAGTAAACCAATTAGGGGGGAAAAAAGTCGTGGGTGTAATGGTATACTGGAAGTGAACTGTAGATTGAGCTTTTGTTGCATGTGCAAATAACATGGCAGTCGACAATGCTCTAAAACGCTATATGAGCCAAACAATTGCCAATGTATTAAAATAGACAAGAAAAAATTAATTATAGTCATAATATGTAGGGAATCAAACCAATAATCGCTGTCAATCGGGATTTCACCACTTAACATTGTTTCTGCTAAAAACGAAAAGATTCTTTGATCGCTTTAAGCACGTGCAGCTACTTTCTTAAGACATTAATCAATCTCTTATCTGTAGCAAAAAATTGTGACATTTGATGCTTATATAGTTTGAATTCAGGTAAAGAAATAGTCATGGGATTGTCAAAAGAGGTGTTACCCAAGATGGCTGCTAGATGCGTAGAATGGAAAAATTGCTGTAAAAGTGCTAGATTAATTGAGTGAAGTTGGGTAACTTCTGTTGAATTGTCAGAACAAGTAGTGATATGTCCGTCATATGTCAAAGACGTAGTAACGACTGCGCAGTGACACGGAATATTCATAATACAGAACGACAACCTTTAATAACGCGACGTTGATTTTGACATTCAAATATTATTTCATCCATGAGATAAACTAATATTGGATTTGAGGAGATGTCGAGAATATGTGGTACGACGCGGTTTGTCATAAAACAAAAATTACAGGTCTGATGGATATTATCCTTATCATCCAGATATAGGCTATTGATACATTCAGGCTGAGACAAGGGTTTAAGTGTAGGACGGATATTACAATGTAAAATGTCCTTACCGGTACATTGATTTAGGGTTGATAACGCTAGTGTTGTGTAAAATTGATGGTCATCAGATTCAAGCATTATGTCGTGTAAATCAAGTAATTGTGTAACGTGTGTTGATGATGCGTTAATTGGAACTGGAAATGATAGAATTCGATACGTCTCGAACGGTCGCTGTTGAGACGAAATTGGGATCTGTAGCGCAATATATAGGTCGCGATCTTTACGCGTTGCTATAAACGACCCAAACTGATAATAGTAACGTGGATCTTTCGGCGTTATTGAATAACCCGGATAATCGGTAGATATAATCGTCTCGATCTGATTGATTGATTCCGCTAAAATTTGAGGTGGAGTTATTATAGCAGGTAACTTGCCTGCTGCCAATTCTGCTGTTGCTATTTGTAATTTCTCTAATTCATGCCTAATTTGCTGAGATTCCAGCATTTGAGTAATGACTTCTTCCTATTTCTGATATTGTTGACGTACATTTTCTTCATTGTCAAACATCGCTTGCTCTAATAGCAGAAGCGTTCTCGAGTTTCGACCAATAGCCGTTAACATATTATTAAATCGATTATCGATTTGTGTGATATAGGACGAAAAATCACCTCCATATCGAGCAAGAGAACCTAGAATTTTATTATTCTGTCTCTCGGCATATTTATGTGACTTGCGAATGTGGCAACGTCTCCCGTTGTGAGCAAACCAAGTAGGTGTTTACCTATTTCACCAGTGAAGGGCAAAATTGCCCTTTTTGACACATTTGAAGGTTGAAAAACACCTTCTGTATTAACTCATTAATTAATGAGATTGTTGCGTTAAACTGTGCGTTCATTGGAAGACGTATTGCATTTAATTCTTGAAGAATGGAAATTTTGTAGCTACATTTTATATCTTTAACACAATACTGTATAGTTTCAACTGAAATGTTTTGTGGAAGCTGCATTTGAAAAGTGTGTATCCACTTATCGGCTGAACAATTTACTGGAGGGAGAGACTCGAAGATAACTAAATAGTTCAATCTTTGCTCATCCACTGCAGACCCTGGATTCAGAGTCATGAGGAGCAGTCCTACGACCAAAATCCACATTCTACCATACTATAACAAAAAAGAAAGAGGTTTGAGAGATTTGCCGGCAAGAGAAGAAAGAAATAAATAGAAGGCATGAGGAATTGATGGAATGACGGAACGGACTAGAATTATCTCTCCCAGTTACGAAGGAATTTCCTTCTGAATTTTGTACTGAATTCAATGACGAAATATTCGACCTAGTCGTTTGCGACGTGTATTCGATTGTGTGCGTGTTCTGTGAAATGCTTCTTTTAATACCGGAGAAACATTCTCCGTTGGTTGCCATGATGGCGTGGATCCATCGGTCCACTTTGCCAAGTAATGTTTCTTCCCTGAGATCCATTTGGATTTCAAAAGTTTATCAACTGAGTACCACCCTGTACTATTGTCAGTCGGTGCGTGACAAGTGATCGCTTGATCATGTGGTGCCTGAATCGACTGAGGGACTGTATCGGCTGCATCCGGTGTCGGAGGTCCATAATCCTTGTGATCTTTGTAATGCTTAAGCCTGTTAGCGTGTACAATTGATTTCATTTCCTTTTTGTCGGAACAACGGCGTAATCTGTAAGCGTTATTCGGACCCAAATGAGTAATGTAAAAAGGACCCTCCCATCGGGGTAAAGCTTTTTTGATAACCCTACGGGTATGTGTGAGATTTGTAGGTGGACATAATCTCCAACGCGAAAGGACGGTTCCTTCGCTTTCTGGTCAAATCTTTGTTTGGTTTTGTGTTGCGTTTCGCGGGTGTTTGCTTTAGCTAATTCTTGAACTAATTTCAATTTTTGAATTAACTGATCTATGTATTGTTGTGTTTCTTTCTGGACAGTCTCACGCGGTGTAGAAGACACATCTAAAGGCAAAGTCATTTCTTTCCCAAAGACTATGTAATAAGGTGAATAGCCAGTTGAGTTAACTGCTGGGCTCATTCTGAATGCCATCATTATGCTGGGCAATATCGAAGGCCATTCATCTTGGTGTCTACTACAATATACCCTTAATGATTACTTAATTGTACTATTCAAACGTTCGCACGCAGCATTGATTTGAGGGTGATGAACTGGTATGGTGACGTGTTACCTGAAATAATTCACAGAGTGCGAGGACAATCTGAGACATAAAGTTTCGTCCACGATCACTGACAGGTGTTCGCGGTGCACCATAACGTGTGAATATTTCTTTGTACAAAACACTGGCGATTTCCGTTGCTGTTTGAGAACGCAAGGGAAAGGCTTCACACGAATGTGACAAACTATCTGTCACCAATAAGATATACTGGTAACCTTCCTTACTTTGTGGCATGCACACAATGTCCATGTGCCACCGAGAAAATACATCTTCTGGAGGCAATGGGTTCAATGGGGCCTTTCGAGCATTTGTGTATCGTTTAATGAGTTGACATTGAGAGCATGATGTAATATGGCAATACACATATTGATACATTTTAGGCTAAAAGTACTTTTGTTTGAGAGCTTGATATGTTCTTTGGACACCTAAATGACAACCATCTGCTTTTGAATCGTGATAAGACAGAAGAACATCGTGTCTCAAATTTGTTGGTAGAGCAACTTGTTTTATGAGTTGATCTGAGGAAGTTCTGTGTTTTGCTCGAGGCTGGAAAAAATGATGCAACACACCATTGATGAGCTCATACTAACTTGCTTCATATGGAATAGCTTTTGCGCGACGAGTATTTTCTGGTAATATTCCTTGCTCTAAGTAAACATACATATCCATGAAATCAGGGCACTAGCGCTGATATTGGGCGATAGCTGGTAGTTCTGAAGAAGGATCACTAAGTCATTGGTGTGTACTGGAGATAGGATTGGGATATCTTCATTAGTGTAGTATAATGTAATTTCCGTTAATTCTTTTTGAATAGACTGAACAGCTGGCTCTGATTGAGTAGTCTGTGCGTCTATGTAATCTGGAGATTTCTCCGTTTCACTGTGGGTGTTATCAGTCTGTTTGTAGTGTCGACGTGAGAGTGCATCAGCATTTGTGTTTTTATGTCCTGGAGTGTATACGACGTTGAAATCGTATTCTTGTAAACGAAGTGACCAACGAATTAGTCTATTTGAAGTGTGTTTAACTGTCTTAAACCACACTAGTGCTTTGTGATCTATAATGACAGTGAATATCTGATGTGATAGGTAAACATGAGATGTTCTTATACCTTCCAAAATAGCTAAACATTCTTGTTCAGTAACTGACCAATGCTTTTCAGCGTCTGTTAAAGTTCTTCCACCATAAGCAATAACATGTTCCTTGTCATCTGTCCCTATTTGCGACAAAATATACCCTAGAGCGGTACCGATAGCATCACATGTCAGTCTAAATGGTTTGCTAAAATCAGGATGAGCCAAAACAGGTGCTGAAGTCAGAGCTGTCTTAAGAGTATCAAATGCTTTTTGACACTTATCTGTCCAAAGGAATGAGCTGTCTTCTGTCAACAATTTATTTAATGGTGTTGCTATGGTAGAATAACCGTGAACAAATTTCCTGTAATAATTGCACAAACCTAGAAAACTCCTAGCATTTTTCTGTGTTTTAGGAACAGGAAATTGTGTAACTGTATTTATTTTAGATTGATCTACTTTGATTCCTTTTGTTGAGAATTTATGACCAAGATAAACAACTTCAGATGCTGCAGATACACATTTTGAGTGTCAAGTTTGCTTTACGTAAACGATGGAAAATGAGTTCAAGATGTTTGAGGTGGTCTTCAAATGAACTGGAAAAAAACGATAATGTCATCAATGTATGCAAGACACGTTGACCATGGTATACCTCTAAGAACATGACCTAAAAGAATACAATAAGTAGCGGTTGCATTTCTGAGTCCATACGGCATTACATTCCATTGGTAAAGACCACGTGATGTAATAAAAGAGCTCTTATGTTTGGTCAGTGGTTCCATTTGAATTTGCCAGAATGCTGAATTTAAATCTAAAGTACTGAAAAGACATGGCTTAGTTTGTCCAACTGCATCGATGACATCTTCTAATCGTGAAAGAGGGAATGTCATCGGTTGTGTCACCTGATTAAATTTCCTATAGTCAATAGCAAGACGATATTCACCATTTTTCTTTTTGACCAATACAACTGGAGTTGCATAACTAGACGAACTGGGTTAATTAGTTGATGTTCTAATAATTCCTCTACCTGTCTATCAATTTTCTTATTAATGTGCGGTGCAGCACGATAAGGTTGACAACGAATCGGCATGGAATCACCTGTTTCTATTCAGTGGGTGAATACGGTAGTACTACCGAATTCGTCTAAGTTAACAGCAAAAACATCCCTATGTTGATTTAAAAATGAGTGTAGTTCCTGTTTTTGGTTTTCAGTTAAACCTGAAGAGTATAAATCAAAATTAATTGGTTCTTGTGGTTTACTAGATTGTGTATTCATGAGGCTGGGTGTGTCATTCCTGTCAACAGTGTCCTCATTAATGGTAAATATTGCTTGTGGATGTAGACGTCCACACATGCTAATACGGTATTGGCACGTCTGCATAGCCATTGGAGTAGGGTTAACAATCTGTAAAAAGTTCTTTTTGGAAACTGTCAAAATTGTTCTAGCTGGAGGAATTGTAGAGTTTGGCATGCTATAAGGCGGTTTAAGTAAAACAGATATTCCTTTTCGGATTTTACTGATACGTACTACGATTGTGCTTATTGAGTTAGGCTGAATGGTTGTAAATTTGGCAGAGCGTGAGAGACCAGACTGATTATGAATTAAATTTATGGTTTCCGTATCGTCTAGCAAGGAGAGCGTTTGCTTATCTAGATTCACGACAGCTTTGTACTTAGTCAGAAAATCTATACCGAGAATCACCACCTAATATAAAGCTGGTACGACATAGAACGAATGAGAAAAGCGTATGCATCCTATTTTCAAATTAAGTTGACCGAGACATGAAACACTATGATGTTCACTACCGGCTCCTACAATCTGAGAAATATTTGATTTTTGAAACTGACGTGAATTTAACCCTGCAAGATGAGGGAATATTAAATTAATGGCCGAAATAGTCCCGCCTGTGTCTGCTAACGCATTTGTTGGTTTGTCTCTAACAAAAATCGGAACAAGGTTTTTGTGAATAGGTGTGACTAAGGTAATTTGTGGCTGTTGATCATACTCACGAGAGGTTTGTGTCCTTTCGTGAGATGCGCATTCTTATTGTTTTCGTGTTGACAAGCATATACGCGAAAAGTAACCTATCTTGTGACAAAGTGACACTGTACATTGCGTGCGCGGCAGACTGAACGTGACATACATTGTCCGCCACACCAAAAACAAGGAGTGGGAGAGCGACTTTGTGGTTGTGGCTGGTAGCGTAAACCACGAGGTGATTGATATGAGTAGTTATTGCCACAATAATTACTTGGACATGCTGGTGACGGTGTCTGGAATTTTGTATTTTGTCTGCAATACATATCGCGTTGTTGGTAGTTTGAATTTTGAGGGCGAAATTGCTGTTTTGTGACATTAATATGTGCATGTGTTTGAGAGCACGAATTGTTGTCTTGGTTTTGTTTTGAGATTGCAACCTTAACATCATTTTTAAGTTGTTTTACTTCATCCAAAATTGTGTTAAAGGTAGACAGGTTAGTGTTATCAGTAGTGGCAATGGATTTTTCTGCTAAAACTGCTGCCTGGCGTAAATCTACCATGTTTGTTGGGTTTTTATTCATTATGATCCTTTTTGCAGAAGGTTTCAATTCATTCAATGCCACCGCTAATAAAACTTGATATGGTATAGTTTTGTTAGTTGCGATTTGCAGAAGGCGACTTAAATAATCGATAACTGTTTCAGAAGACCCTTGCTGAGTTTGCACAATTGATAGATCTAAAATGACATCGTCATTGTGAAATCTAGATTGAAAGTCTGTGACTAGAATGTACCATTTATTTGTGACAGAATTTGGTAAGGTATCGTACCAGATTTTAGCATGCCCCTGAAGATGAAAATGAAAAGCATTCAAAACTTTAGCTTCTGATAATTCATAAAACTTAGCCCATTGTACAAAATGATCTTACCATTTAACAAGATTCTGAGACTGATCACTATTGAAAACATCTAATTTAATAGTAAAAGACATACTGTGTTTGAGAGAATCGGTTGTTTCCACAAAATTTGCACCCCTAGAAAAATGTTCTGGCGGTTCTGACACAGCAGGAAAAGTTTTTGTAACGTTCAGTGGTTTTGCCGTGAAAAGAGTACTTTTTGGAGTCACAAGCACTGGCGAAATTGTCTCAAGCGGCGGCTGTAGCTGGCTGAAACTTTCGAGCGTCGGTGGCGTCAAATCAATTGGGCGCTGGTCACTGTTGCTGGACTGGGTGTTGTTGGCGTTAGGTCAGTTGAACCGTGGTCAAATGGAGACTGGATCACTGATGCTGCACTAGGTGTGGACAAGTTACTTGTTGAACTTGTTGAAATCGTCTGCATAGTTGACAATGGTGAGTAGATCGTCACTGGCAATGTGTAGATGGTTGCTGCGCCTCCAACAGGAGCGAAGTTGTTGGAATCAAGGATCTATCTTTTGAATATGGCGGCAGTGTCGCTTCTGGAGTTGATATAGCATAGCTAGGCGGCGTGAAGTCTGACGGTCGCAAGAGTTTCGGTGCGAGTCTGTTCCGTAGATCATAATTAATGAGGAGTGACACCTTTATTCATGATATTTTCCACCACTTGTTATGATGAGATTTTCCTCATAACCTTCTTCTCACTTCTTGCTATGAGAAGGAAATACTCATAACGTAAGAAATGTCTTGCCCATAGTTAAAGAAAGGGAGAGAAGAAAAGAATTCAGACACTCTTAAAAGAGGTATCGCTCATAACGGTGTAGATACGGTTACATCTTGGGGAATGAGGTACGGAATCTCTGTAAGAAAAGACAGATTCTTCTGACTCCTCGATGAACGAACTGATTTTGCGCAAGCCCGCTATCAATTTATACGCAATTTTGAACGTATGCCCATGGCCAAATATGGACATTCGTCTGGGTACTTGTGTTCGTTCATTTCGCATCAGAATGAGACTCTCGTCCCCTCCCACTGGCGCTGTGTGCGTCATCAGACAGACAATTCTGCTGCATCAGCTTATTCGTTTCAAGAAGCGCGTGAATCTTCGTGCTTACTTAATCAAGGGGAATTTTAGGAATTTGCTTGTTCAGCACCGACTCTAAAAGGACTATATTGAATAAGGGCCATTTTCTGCCCCCGTTTTTATGGGGGAAAAAAAATTCTTGTAAATAACACAACTCTGTGTCACATTATATTATTCGATGTATAAATCACCATATTCTACATTAAATATGCATATAAATTTCTTTTTCATACCTAAACAAGACCTTTGAACATGGGCTGGTATGGGAAATTTAAGCGAAAATGCTGCATTTGAGCAACTTGAAGCTAGAAATAAGATCTAAGCGCAGGTTTGCTCGAGCAAGGTATTTACACTGACTGATTAATTTTTATGGAAATTTTTGGGTTCTCATATTAACTTACGTGAGCACGTTTGCGTTAATCACTAAAAATTAAAAAATTCGTGAATTTTGCTGTCTATGTATCAGTCGTTGCTGTCCCCCGTTGCACGGTAGCTGCTTACGTATCGCTACGCGTGAGCAATTAGACCCGTATTTCTATAGTGCGCTATATTATTTCCTTCATAAATATATTAAAAACATTCCGGGAATAATAAATATTCAAATATTTTAAAAACAATGATTCTGTTAATTTCTCTCTTTCGTTATTCTTTCTAAATTGCCTTGGGAACACAATTTTTCGAAGAGGCGCTCAAGGGGCATTTGGAATTACATGTATATGTAAACAAAGACCCCGTGGAGTAAACATTAAATGGAGTTGTAGTTTTACGTTGCCAGTTTTTTTTTTTTTTTGGTAAAAGCATGCTGTAAATAATAGGATAAGTACACATATATTATTTATTTTATACATAATAACGGATTTTTCTTCATTTCCATCACGATACCGTTTAATTCACTATTAACGTAATACTGTTAATTCTGTACACGTAATCTTTAAAATGAATATGTCAATTTCAAGATGGAAATAACAGTTACAACCAGTGCAGTTTTTCATTAAATTTTGTTAACTGGGTCTATCTTCATATAGTAACAATATTAATTCTTTAAAATTAAGGCATTAACTGGGCAAACAACAAAGGATGGTCTGAAGTTATATAAATCTGCTTGGAAGAAATATGTCATCTGCGTGATATAGAAATGCTACTACATAAGCTCAAATAGCTCAAACAGTATAGCATCAGCTTGCGAAATTTTCGTATCAAGTTGGAGTCCCAAACGTTCCTTTGTTTGTTTTTTTTCTTTCTTTTTAAGAACTAATAACCATAATATTAATGGCTGTCAATTTTACATGTTTGAAATAAAATTAGTAACTGCTCAGTTTCCTAAACCAATAAAAATAATGCACAATTTGAAAATCATTGTATTTTTATGTCGTGGTAATATTTTTTTTTTATCAATATGCTATTCATCTAAACTGGAACTATACAAGGGTTGCCAATCATGTCTGCATCATAAAATAATGGTACTGGAACCAGTGTTGTCAAGCGGTTATTCTTTCATAATTAGATATTATAACTTTCATACAAGTTTATTTATATTCAATATTTTCATACTGAATTTTTATCATTTTCTGGTGCACTCATCCACATGAAGAAAAATCGGTTTTAGACTGACATAAACATTTTAAACTTGCTTACTACATCAATGATGTTTCTAACAATTACTGAAATTAGAAACCATTTTCAAACAGTGGGAACTTTGTCCAGTCACGGTGGAAGCCCAGTAACTGAACTGGTTTATGATTTTATAATTGAAACTATTATTTGCAATATTTCTATGCAGAAAACAAGCAATTATATGAGCTTCAATCATTTGCAAATCATTTTAATGTTTCTAAAGTGTAATAATTATTTGTGGTTATAATATTCATCTGAAAGGATACTAGAGGAGAGTGGCCAAATATCTTTGCATCAGACAATGATTGTGGTGGAACCAGTGTTGTGAAGTGATTATTATTACATAGTTATATAATAAAATTTTTATACGCGTTTGTTTATGCTTAATTTTTTATGACTTAATGTTTTATCACATTTTCCTAATCACTCCTCCAAATCAAGAAAAACTGGTTTTGGACTGTCATAAAGTTTTACTTGCCTACTAAATCAATGACTTTTCTAGAAATTACTGAAATTAGAAATTACACATTTTGTTTTCAAATAGTGGGATACACGATGTTGCAAATATCAGGAAGGAAGCTAAAGTAAGAGAATTGATTTATGGTTTGTTAATTGAAAGCATAATGGTATTCAGGGGTCAAGCTAGACTTGAATTTTTGGGAGAAGTGACTTCTCCTTTTGGACAGAACAGGAAGTGAGAGTTCAACAGGGAGAAGTGGACACGAAGCAAAAAACATGATTTTATATATATATATATATATATAATGTGTGTTCACTTAATTGAATTATGCCGTCTGTTTCCCAGTATTCATATTTGCATTTAATATCGGACTTAAG
The DNA here is from genome assembly GCA_016617855.1 of Megalonaias nervosa. Lineage (NCBI taxonomy): Eukaryota > Metazoa > Mollusca > Bivalvia > Unionida > Unionidae > Megalonaias > Megalonaias nervosa. The sequence continues at coordinate 32,838 of JAECUM010009876.1, forward strand.
CAATACTTTATTTTCAAGTAGAACACTTTCGGAGTTATTTTGGCCATATGATTCTAAAAGAGAATAATAGAAACCACACTGAAACCCATTGTAGCGCATTATTGTAAATTGCAAGTTAGTAAAAAAGCTTAATCAAGTACCCTTAATCAATTTTTTTTTTTTTAAATTTATGCCTTCTAAAAGTTCACAGTAATGGCACTTTCAAAGATTTTCTTTTGAAACAACCCCCGTACTATGTACATGAGGGCAAATGCACGTGTCTTCAGATTATACTGTTCGTCCTCATTTCTTTGTTGCTTATAAAACATTACCGTAACTATTCATACATAACACGCTAAAATGCATAAAATTACAGACATGGCTCCTTTATAGTCGATATATAAACTAAACCATTGTTTCCAACCGAATCAACACATACGTTAGTGCATCTATTTTTAGAAGGACGGGTTTTCGTAATGTAATCGCAATATATAGCTTCATTACAACAGTCCATAATGATAGGACAGCTAACTTACGGTTTATTTATTTGTCTATGTACTTGTTGCAAGTTTAGGCACTGGTTAAAACGTATCTGCTTCACTGCTTTTTTTCCGTATTTTCACAGACACGAGTCAAGTTCGAAAACAACTTTGACCTTGCAACGTTTCTCGCGAATTCCACAACATAGCACTGTCTGACCTATATAATTGCATTTTAGAGTTAAATCTTAAATAACATAATACCTAGGCTTTGCTTTCTATGAATTGTTTACTTTTCTAAATATATTTGCTCGATGATTTAAGAAAACCATCTAATAAACTGGTAGGCCTACTTCCCAGACATAGCGACGTCCGCCATTATTTCCCCCTTACTGATTCACTTAAGTTTCAAACTAGTTTTATGACGAAATAGTGTACAAGAGACAGTTAAAATATCCAGATCACCGATTCTGGTCTTAAAACACAAATTGCTATTTACATTTTATTGTTAAATTTTCGAAATACAAGTTTGTATGTTTTTAGCACAGGAGTCTGCAGTTTTATCAATAAAGCACGACGAAATTTCTGACAACATGAAATGACCTTATCGGTATTATAATTTAACACAAGGAATGCAAGCGTGACCACAACCCTCCGCTCGATTCGACTTTTCTCACGCGTCTTTTATCGCTTCAGAATCGCAAGAAGACTGAAAAACTACAAGCAGCAGGGAGGGTGAACAGACAACTTTTTAGAGACCTATATTTTGAAATTAAAGGGTTCCTACGAAAGGCTGTAAAACAAAAGTTTTTGTCTTAATAATGAAAACTTCTCTAATTGACCAGATTGTTTCTGATTTTTTTCACGTACTGGTCACTACGCGTATGTCGTCCACCCTCCCTGCTGCTATAAATTAAACAGCCAGTATAGATATTATCAATAATGAGTATTGGAGAACCACACTCAGCTAAATTAACTCGAGAGCGACTAGAGGCAATTAAAAAATATCTACCTGTTCGTGATTCTCTTAAGCAACAACTACAATCGCGTCAGGAGTCTCAGGTGGAATTTACAGAAGGTACAGAAAAATTATTTAAACCGATTGTCGAACCAACGAAGAAAATTGTTACAGCAACCGAAGCAACACAACGAGCTCTTGCAACATTGCCTGCTGATATTGCTGGTCGTATTCAAGCTGCTCAACCAGCTGCTGCTCAGCCTGAAGGCGCTGAAGCACCAGCCCCTAAACAAAAAATGTTAGATAAATTTAATGAAAATGCTATTAATTTACTTATTGATATTAAAAACACACGACAATTAGTTGATTTTGCTTTGGATAGTTTTAGTCGAAGAAGTAAATTAATGAAACCTGAGCACGCTAAGAATATTAAAACCCGTGAACAATGGCAAAAGTTATTATATCGCACAGTTATGGATGTTGAAAGAATTAAAACTGATGATCCATTATATCAGGATTATATTAATGAAATCAATGATTTAAAACAATTAAAAAAAAACAGGAAGCCAAAAAAAGTAAAAGGCAACAATCTCCAGAACCATGTGAGCAATTAATTCATGATTATCCAGAATCATTCAAAACACCATCGAAACCAAGTAAAAAAACATCACAACGAACACCACTACAATTTGAATTATCACCAATATCATCACCACATCTCAAATTTCCATCACCAGAGCAACCAATACCACGACTGCAACCACTACTACAACAACATAAGATACTACAACAACAAGAGAGACAACGACAACGAGAACAACGAAAACAACGAGAACAAGAACAACAAGAAAGAATAAAACAATTACGAGAACAACAAAAAACACCAAAAGAAGAATTTGCAATATTACCACAATCACAACAACTACAACCAGTTCAAACAACAGGTAAGGAAGAAGAAGAAGAATTCAAGACGTCCCTGGCGCAACTGGAAGTGGTCTAGGAAGTGGTCTTATTACCTGTCCCAATAACGTTCTTGCTGATGTCGATCGACTAGAAATCCTAATTGGAGGAAAACGAGCTGGTAATAATTCCCCAGAAATCATTAATGAAGCAGCTGATATTTGTAAACGATTATTTACAGGCGGTATCATGGATATTAATGTATATCGGTCTCTCATTAATGAAATCGCCGATGAGTATCATAGTGAGTATGTAACTAGTGATAAAGTCACTTAATAATAATATGATCATACACAATACTCGTGGACCTACCATGGTCAGGGTAATAAACTCTCGATTACCAGTATAAAAAACGACCTACGGAGATGGATTAGGTGATGTTGTTCAGAGTCTGTTTAGAAGAATAGCCCCAAAAGCAATACCGATTGCAAAGCAGCTAGGAATGAAAGCTATTGATGTTGTTCGTGAAAAAGGTATAGGCGCTGTTGGTAATACTGCTAGCAAAGCATTCTCAGCAATCAAAGATAGACTAGAACGATTAATACGCAGACCACAAGCGGCCCGACCTCAACTGTGAAATTGGCTAGCACTGAAGTGATGCCCGCAAGTGTAAGTAAAATAATAAATCAAGCCGCTAATCAAAAACTAGCAGAATTAGCTGATGTACCAATGTCGGAAAAGGAAAAAAAAAATATAACCGCTAGTCTGATAGCAGGAAGCGGTCTCACTTCCCGAAGTGGTCTTCGAGTTAGACGAAGACGATAATAATAAAGATGTTTAAGCGCATATCTGACCCCGCGTTTGACATGGACGCACAAGTTCTATAGGATGAGTCTGTGCGCGATTATCAGTATTATTCTTACGACGCTCGAATATCAGATCAGCGTGGACGAATCGAACTACAGGTTCAGGATACAAGTAGGTATTTTCTACCCGCTGAGGCTTTTATTGAAGTAGAAGGTAAAATTTATAAAGCGGATAATACTGAATACGATAATAATGATGGTTTTGGTTTTGTTAATAATGGTATTATGGCGTTATTTGACAGCGCTACGTACATGATTGATGGTAAAAATATTGATTCAATTCAGAAAGACGTCGACGTTGCTACGACAATACTAGGTCTTGCAAGATACAGCGATGATTATTCAAGATCAGCTGGTCCATCAATGATGTTTGTAAAGGACACTTCTGATCACCCTAATAACACACAATATAATATGAGACGACCTAGAAACTTCGCCAACAACGCTGACGCTGATGTGTGGCCGGTGGTTCATGGTGCTAATCCAAATTTCAACTGAGGATTTACAACACGTAAATCAATGTTGAAAGATAGAAGGTTTTCATGTGCAATTCCACTGTCACACATATTTGGATTTTGCAGAAATGTCAGAAAAGTCATTTTTGGAGCCAAACACACAGTTGTACTTGTGCGAAAAAGCGATGATAATGATGCAATGTGGCATGTTGAAGGAGCTAATGCTGCTGCAACTGAGGCACTTCATGGTAAAGTAGTACTAACAAAACTTTCCCTGTGGATGCCAGTGATGACTCCAACAATATCTGAAGAAGATCGGTTACTATCTTTTATGAGTCAAGGTGGTAAATCAACGTTGTCATGGTTAACAATGACCACAGATGTTATTCAGAGTGCAATTAATGGTCTATTCACATGGCAAATAGCTTCTCAGCAAGGTGTTTCTACACCACGACACATATTTATTGCGCTTCAAGATAATACACGTGTAAACAATCAAATAAAAAGTTTAATGATATTTGACAAACTTGGTGTTTCTGAAGTTTCATTAAGGATAAATGGACATCAAGAACCATCCGAGGATATTTTGTTAAATTTCGATCAAAATCATGTAGCACGTGCATATCATCGATTAATGATGTTCATGGGACGTGATCAAAACATTGATACTGGTTTACAAATATCGCAGCTAGATTTTACATTGCTGTATCCAATTTATTACTTTTCACTCGAACATTTAGATTTAACCAGACAATCTGTTGTAGATATACATTTTCGAGCTCGCGTTAATAGAAACATTGTAGATATCCCTAATTACAGAGCAATAGCCGTTATACTCAGCGATAAATCGATGTTACTCGAAGGTGTTGGTGGACGAATGAGAGTTATTGATGCTCCAGTAGAAAACATGTAATTAGATCGTTCATAATATTAATAATGTCATATCATCACGTTAGTGTGAGTCTGACTCCTGGTCAGATTAACAAACTGCAATCAGCATCAAAAATTAACTGTGGAATAAAAATATCGCTAAAGCGAGAACAAATGACCGGTGCAAATAAACTATCGTTGACCAAGCGTCAGTTCAAAAACTTCAATGGTGCTAAAAAATCAAATAAAGGCGTCAAACTTAATCTCTCTGCGGGCGCCATCAAAAACATCGCTAAATCGGGTGGTATATTTCCACTTCTCGCAGCTATACCAGCATTAATAGCAGCTGCAGCCCCAGCTGTTGCAAAAGCAGCTGCATTAGGTGCTGTTGGAACAGCTGCTGGAATGGCGTTAAAGAAAGCAACCGGACAAGGAATCAAAAAAAAAAGGAAAGGGTCTAAGACTACCAGGAACCCCGTATTCATACGGAAAGGGTCTAAGATTACCAGGGACCCCGTATTCATACGGAAAGGGTCTAAGACTTCCCGGGACAGTTTACTAATATCACCCATGTCCAATTTTGATTTACTTAATGCTGCTAAGCAATTAAAAATAAAAAATTTCAGAGGTGTTTTTATGCGCGATCAACTACCTAGAACTGCTAGCAGTTCTGAAACCGGTATCATTAATCTCGATAAAAACTCTGGCCCAGGCACGCACTGGGTAGGATATGCAATTGATCCACGTGGAATTATTTATTTCGATTCGTATGGATTAGCACCACCAAAAGAATTTTTAAAGTACGTTACCGGCGATATTCCAATCTGGTATTCAACGCTACCAACACAAAAAATAACTGATCCTACAATATGCGGTTGTGAAACCCTCGCTGTGCTTGATGCTGTATCAAAATCAACAGCACCGCCTCATAAAGTCGTGCACGCGTTCACTACACTACGTCATAACACTTAAACAGATATCAGTAAATATAATGGTAGATATTTATGGAAGATCTACTCGCAAAGATAAGGAGAAGGTCGATTTATCTAAATATGCAACTCTTGATCAGCTCAGAAATGAAATCGATGATTTATTAAATATCACAAGTGTGGATCAAAATGAAGTCGTCGTTTTTCAGGACAAACAAGGACGATTAAAAACGAGTAACATACAACTACCAGATGTACTTGTACGAATTCCCAACGCGGTTGTTAATAATATCGTTACTTTCACTGATCAAGGTAAAATACAGGATTCCGGTAAATCGGTTAACGATTATGTTAAGAAAACTGGTGATGTATTTACCGGTGACATTATTATGTCAGGAAGAAAAATTACATATCTTGGAGATCCAATCGCAGATACAGACGCAGCAACAAAAAAAATACGTCGATGATCAAGAATCCAAGTACGTGTCAGTGCGCGGTGGTATAATGCGTGCATTTCTCGACATGAATAATAATGGTATTAATAATCTCAGAACACCAGAAACAGATTTCGACGCCGCAACGAAAAAATATGTCGACGATAAGGAAATTCCAATAACGACTTCGTTAACGACAATCAATGATGGAATTGCTACATTTAGAACTGAATATTTTAATCATGTACAAACATTTCTAAATTTTCGTAGAAATGTACACAGATCTATTAATGACTTTTTTGGAACTCCACCAACTGTTATTATTAATCTCGCTGACATTAACGCAAGACTCAACGATATCATTAGTGGTATTCCTAATATTATTAAAAAAACTAATCTCGTTAAAATTCCACACGGACGAGCTAACAATATCGTGTACACAGTCGCATCAGGAAAAGCAACATGGTCGCAGGAAAATAACACTTTTAAACACACTGCAGAGGTTACTGGTGTATATAGATTATCTGTGTTTAGCAGTGCAAAATTCAGTATATTTACCACATTTCCATGGTGTCATTCAACCGATGATTTTTCTGGAATTGTGTCTATAGTGTTAAACAAAGATGTCGAGGAAACGTTTATGCTGATAGCGAATGATAAAAGTTAACCGCAGCGACTTATTGGTGGTGTATTGAGTTTGTAGCTGAAACTCCTCAATTAGTTACCTAGATAAGTATAATGAATCAAGAGTCATTTATCGATGTTCAACGTCACAGATACACTCAAGTATGTGAGTGTCAAACCAAACTAAAAAATATCATCGACGATTACACGATAAAGGTAAAAAAATATCGTCGACGTATGGTTGTTATTGATATAATGGTATACTCGGTTTCTGCTGTTATTGCTGGAACTGGATTATTACTATCAACAATAACGATGACAGCGCCTGCAGTTGTAACAATTATAGTTTCAACGGCAACAACATGTGCAGGTATTTTCAGTATTATCTCTAAGAAAATATCTACGTGTACAAATGATAAACTAAACGAATACGTAATGAAATTGCACACAGCAACAGCCGCCTACACTAAATTATGCTCGTATATTTCAGCGTATCTCAGTGATGGTAAAATATCCGATGAGGAGTTCGTAACGATAATGAAAACCTACGATGAAGCATTCATAATCGCTAGTGACAATAACGGAAAGATGGAGAATTAAATAATAACGATAATAATAATGTCAGAGTCGCGCGAACTATTACAGCAGATCGTAGCTAATACAACGCCGTCAAAAACTACTATGATATCATTAAGTTCAACCAATCCTGAATTTAGCGTTAACTTTCCAACCGCAATTTCAGCAAAGGAAATAGCGCTAGCGCAATTACGAGTTTATCATAGCTGGCCTAATATTAGATCAAAACCGTTTGGTGGTCAACAACCAAATAATTCACTGGTATTTGCGAATAAAAATAAACCGGATGGAACACCTGATTGGCAAGTTGTTGGAATTTCAACGGGCAGTTATCAAATAGAACAGATTAATGATGAGTTCCAACGCAGAATTAAATCTATCACAGGGAAAGAATCTAAAATAGCGATCACTGTTTATGAACCAGCACTATCAGCGATTATCGAAATAAATTCTCCTGATTACCTCGTAGATATTTATCAAAGTTCGATCAGATCCGTGTTAGGATGGCCTGAAGTTGCACCTGTTTATAATGGAGTTTCAGAACCAAAAATAGAAGAATTTAAAACGAGTGAAGAAAAATTCATTAAAGATCCAGAATATCGAGGAAAACAACCATGGAGATACATATATTTTGGATTTGATCCAAACAACGATACATATTACTTTACCGATTTTGACGGTAAAAGGATCCCCAAGATGACTAGATCAGTATTTAATGTGGTTATCGTAGACCCCAAGACGCGGCGTACTAGAATTATTGTTGATGAAGAATTTTTAAAAGAATTTTTAGATCCTTTTAAACCTGAATACGATAAAACATTTAATGATTTAAGAAGTTTACTTATTTCATTATCTCAACATTATGATCATAATGTCAAGCAGCAATTAATCGAGTCAATAAAACATTTAAATGGTATCTTATTCGATTTATACATCGTCAATCGAAGTATTATAAACACTGCGACAGTAGTCAATGAAAATCCTTACACAAGTCCAACATTTAGGGAAGTATTTCTTGATCATTATAAAATAACAGAAAAAGATTTACAAACACTCATTATACCAGATTTAAATAACGCTGAAATGAAGAAATCATTAAGTGATCTTATTGAAGAATATTATCCGGGAGTAATTGAATCATGGAAAAAAATAGCTCCACCACCGGTTATACTAAAACACAATATCAACCCTTTTGGTGCCGGACGTCATATATCACCAGGCATTGTAAATATAACAACAACAATTGCAGTCAATCTGGTATGTGATGTTATTGAAGGTAGTTATCAGGTAGATCTTTCTAAGTCTAGCCAGGCCCAGCAAGGGTACATATTATACAGTTTTAGCCCGTTGGCACCTCCCGGTTGGTTAATTGTATCAGAACCAATTAATCCCGTGTACCTGCGAATTCATAATCCGTTATTATCAAGGATACACTTTAAACTTACAGACCAAAGCAATCGCATTCTGGACACAAGAAATGAAGAACTAAATATAAACCTGTATGTGAAATCATAATGCGTTATCATAATACGTTTTTATCATAACAAAAAAAAATATCCGGATGTCTATAATACTGTATTCTTTGTTTACATAAAATCCGTGCACAATCGAAATCTATTATCTAGAAGGCTGTGGCTGCATATTGATTATTCCATAGCGGCTGTGCGTAAAGTTATTTTAAGAACATCCGCTACATGACTAAATCAATATCCTTGGTTACGGCTTACGCATAGACTCAATGTTATATAGAATTATATATATTTTTTGGAAACAAGAAATATAAAATTCCATTTTACACAGAAAAATGTGAGGTTTCAGTCCCCACGGACACGATATATATCGTTTTTCGTTAATTATTTAGTGATTTATCTGTTTTCTGCAAGCAGCAATTTGTAACAGAGAGGAATAATTTAACTCTAATAACCTTAAACTCACGTCAGTTTTATATACCAAGTACGTAGAGTTATTTTTAGGTCTAACGTATTTTGACCTTAACGAACGATAACTCATACATGGATTATTTTATTAATTTTGAAAAATTAAAGTAAATTCACGCTACATTAGTAATACAAATCCTGTGAGACAGCGCAAATATTTTATATACTTAAATTCAACTGTATTATTGATAAGAGAACGATGGCCGAAATGGTAAGACGGTTGGACGTAGATCGAAGCTCTACAAACTCTCGCGTGTTCGAGTCTCCAAAAATGCTAAAGATATTATCTTGCATTTGGCGACTGATGCTATATAAGTGGGGGAACCCGGAGCATTTCCTCGAAATCCACAACAGACAAAATACACTCTCCTACCATACACCCTTGAGGGGTGTACCTTTTACACTCCCCGGGGTTTTGTATGGGGGGAGAGTGTATAAAATCTGTTGGACGTAGACAAGATTCCCCCGTCATCACCATTTGTATATATTTCATAACCATACAATCATATATCATTAGGATAAGTTTATGTTTGTGCCGTCCAAAATCAAAATCAAAATCATAAACCATCTGTATATATTTCATAACCATATAATCATATATCATTAGGATAAGTTTATGTTTGTGTCGTCCAAAATCATAAACCATTTGTATATATTTCATAACCATATATCACACACAAAACAGCTCCCTGACAAAAAAAAGTCATGGGAGCTAATATTTATTTTTATATTAAATATAAATATAAATATAAATATAAATATATATATATATATATATATATATATATATATATATATATATATATATATATATATATATAATGAACCATGAAAATATTAATGATATTATCTGTGCTATTAAAAAACTAAAAAATAACGGAATAAAAATATCTGATAATCTCGACCCTCAGAAAATTATGTGCGATTTTGAATCACTGCAACAGAGAAAATTTGAAAATAAATATACACTATCTTCAAACTACAGATTTATAAAATTAATTTATTAATCTATGCTTGAATCACTAGCTATGGTAAACGACAATCAGGTAAAGCTATTTGCACCTCTTGTATAGTCAATCGAAAAAGTTAAATCCGAACTGTCTCACGAGTACGAAAGAAAAAAGATCGTGGACAATCGTGTAATGCAATTAAGAAAGATTATGCTATCTGATTCTGTCAAAAATGATAATGACGCTGAGAGCAGCGACGGTGAAGGTGGACCCTTGACTGTAATTATGGCTAAACAAAAACCTTGGCAAAATTGACAGTAGAACTATCTGTTTTTCGTTAGGAAGACAGAGTTAGATATATTCAAATATAATCAGCTGATCATATTTTATTGAATATGCAGATCTGTGTATTTTATCTGCAACATCACGTACCGATTGTGAATTTATGCTAAAATGTTTTGCAGCTGCATTCATTGATGGGAAAGTTATTTCTTGTCCTGTCTGTATATTCATGGATATAACCGACCTCGGGATCTTGGGATATTTTCCAGTATTTCCACGTGCAGCATTCTGACTAGGTGTAATAGCTTGCAGGTTACATAGATTATTCTTCTGGGGATCTCCATCAATATGATCAACTATAAGCCCATTTTCAACCACTCCATGAAAACATTCGAATACGAATCTACTTGATAAGTATCTTTTTCCTCTAGCAACATTAAATCTAAAATAACCTTTAATATCAAGACTACCGACTGGTTTTTCAATCTGCAGTGTCTGATTACACCATCTCGGGATGCTTCATAATTTGTATATACTGGATGTTTCACAAATTCGTGTTTATTACGAAATACTTCTTTTCTTAATTCTCTTATAATATCATTGTCGATCATTTCATCATAAGTCTGATTTGTCTGAGTCATTTTATATAATAATATTATTTGTCTAAATCATTGTTTTGAAATCTAACCAGATAATCTTCTACGGTTTTTATAGGAGATTTACCTGATAATGTCAAAGTATTATTTTTTTTGTCATAATATCGTTTAAGTTCCCTGTATTTTTTCCGCCACATTTTAGACACAGTTGAATTTTTCCTCTGATTCCAACACCACATTGAATACACGGTATTGGTCCTGTACTTCCATTTTTGATACTTTGCGCATGATTTCCGCAGTATTTGTTCACGCACGATTTATTACAAGTAGAAGTATGTCCAATTTTGAGCCAAGCACATTTGTTTTTGTTTCAAGCATTATATATATACTAAAATTTTAATTTAAATATTTGTTTTAATTATATGGAGGAATTATCCGTTATTGAACCTAAAAGAGCTAGATTCGATCTTGACAGACTATCAGAATATAAATTTAGTACTTTGATGCAGGATCTGGCATTAACGGATGAGGATGTAACCGAACGTATTCGTGAAGCAAAAAATGAATTTCGTAATAGTGGCGCTGCTCATGTATGGTCAACATTCAGAGTTGGAAATGTTACTAATATGATGAATGACAAACGGGGAAAAGTAATTATTAATCACCTTGATGATCAAAAATATTTTATTTTAATAAAATTTATTGTAAATACAGAAGAAGATATTTGGATTATTCGTGATAAGCGTGATCCAGTACGCATACAGTCAGGAAATAATCTTGTTCTTTTGAGTAATAAATCTAAGCACGGAATACTAACCGGTGTTGACAAATTATATTATGAACGTGCATATCCAGTTACTGCAGTTGTATATGCAATATATCCGCTTAATAATAAACCTGACGTCGGGGATCTAAAACCTATGAGATTGTCAGAGTCAAGAATAAACTGTGTAGCTGAACGAGTTACAGACCATTTCATAAACGCGATACGTGGTAATGGTTTAACAGATTTACGACGTAAAAAAATAAATGACTGGGCAGAGTCGGTTAAAGATACCGGAGCGTCTATCAGCGACGTTGCTGAGCTAGAGAAAAAATTAAGATTTCCAATAGCAGTGAAAACATTAACCGGAGAGATTTTGTACAAACCGAAGTATATAAAAAATGGAACTCCGATAGATATTATTGATCATAACGCGCACGCATGGACTGCTGCAGTAACAATATTTCCACGAGATAGAACGGTTAAATTTTATGACGGTGATATCTTTCATTTTATTAAAAATATTAGTAAAACCGATCCTGTTTCTGTTTGGTTATTTCAGAGTTCGGAATATAATCATTATGATCAATTTGTACGACCTAATGGTGATATTTATCGTACAGAATTTCTCCATGAGAAAATGGAACATCTTGCGCTGAAATATACTTCAGACGATGTGAAAGTTAGACAATTATTAAATAATTG